>OZ029929.1:16654328-16664328 GCA_964023275.1 Norana najaformis
AGCGCCCTCAGTTCATTTCAGTGTTTTCTTCTGTTTTTCATTTAATAGCACATTTGAGAGAGTCTGCAAGTAGGGCGCTATATAAAGACGACGATATAAACGTAATATAAATGTAAATTTACATTACTTTTATACTAACAGGAGTGGCAACGTCTACTATACGTGTTCGTTACAGTTTCTAAGGGGTGGGTTAGTGGGTTAGAGGTGGGTTATAGCGGGACAGGCCCAACTGGAAAGAACGTTGGCCTGGGTGGGTGGGTGGGTGGGTGGGTGGGTGGATGGGTGGGTGTGTGGGAAGGACTGTCCTCGCTGCAGTAATCCGCCAGGAAAAGTGGCAAACTGGATGAATCGGGTCTTCGGGGCGTCGTAGGTCCTTGTTATCCGATAGCAGCACTCCGCTGGAAATGGCGCTTTCATCCCTTCCACGTGCCATCCTTTCCAGGTCGCTTTCTATCCGGGCCGCGACATAAACGACCCGCCAGTTGCCTCACGGTGCATACTCAGTATGTGATAACCGTACTTTACCGTACTTCACTTATGGTACTTTACCATACCTTACTTAAGGTACTTTTCCTACCGTACCTTACTTAAGCTACTTTACCTAGCGTTCCCTACTTACGGTGCTTTATCTACGTACCTTGCTTGAAATACTTTAATTACCATACCTTACTTAAGGTACTTTTCCTACCGTACCTTACTTAAGGTACTTTACGTACCGTACCTCACGTAAGGTACTTTACCTATCATAACTTACAGTACTTATGGTTCTTTACCTACCGTATTTTACCTACCGTAGCTTATCTCCGAATGATTCCATCGATAGACCGATCATTCTTTCATCCATCCATCCATTCATCCATCTATCCGTCAATATATCCATCCGTCCATACATCCATCCATCTACTCATTCACCCATCCATCCCTACCTCCCTCCCTCCTTCCTTCCTTCCCTCCATCCCTCCCTCCCTCCATCCAACCAACCCTTCATCTCTAGCTCCCTTCCTCCTCCATTATCTCAATCCCTCCCTCTACGCATCCTTCCAATGATCCAACCCCTTCATCCATCCATCCATCCTAACTGCAGCCTCTTGCTGCGCAGCAGCCACACGAGTCCCCGATAAATCATCTATCGTCGTTACCACACTGTCATCATCACGACCACTGCTCCCTCCTCCTCCTCCTCCTCCTCCTCCTCCTCCTCCTCCTCCTCCTACTTTTCCTCCTTGTTCTTCTCATTCTCCTGGTCCTTCTTGTCCTCCTCGTCCTCCTCCTCGTCGTCCTGCTCTTCCTCCTCGTTCTTCTCATTCTCCTGGTCCTCCTTGTCCTCCTCCTCGTCCTCCTCCTCGTCGTCTTGCTCCTCCTCCTCGTTCTTCTCGTCCTCCTCCTCCTCCTCGTCCTCCTCGTCCTGCTGCTCGTCCTCCTCCTCGTCCTCCTCTTCCTCGTCCTCATCCTCATCGTCCTGCTCCTCCTTCTTGTCCTTGTCCTCCTCCTCGTCCTCCTCCTCCCACCATCGTACGTCCACACTGCCTCCCTCTCTCGCTGACGTGCCTTTTAATTTAGTGCCGTTGCGGCCGGTGCACTAATTGATGTTTTCCATTCTGAACGTAATCCCACCCGCGGGGGACCCTCTTCTCTCTCACCCCGCCCCATCAAATAATTGGTCGCCGAGTCGAATTGCCGCCTGGCGCATGCGCACGGACGGCACGGCGCGCGCGCGCGGCAGACGAGCGGAGCTAGCGCGCTGGATGAATGTTGATGGTCGCGAGAAGGGAATATCGAAGTGGAATGATTGATTGGCACCGGGAATGGTGGCACTGATCAATAGACCAAGATGACGATGACGATGACGATGATCATCTGACGACAGAAACTATCGGTTGGCGGAGCCATCTGTCTGGACGTGTGTGACTCCGTCTGTGCTGTCGTCCCTAGCGTCCTTGCCTCGTCCATCCATCCATCACTTGGTCCGTTCGTGCTTCTGCTCGTTTATGGGTCCGATGCGCGATAGCCTAATGGTTAGGGTGTTCGACTGTCGACCGAGAAGTCGGGAGTTCGAATCCCCGCCAGGGCAGAAATTTGTTTCGAGATTTCGGCTCGCTACTAGAAACTCATTTATTCTCGTTTACGAACCTCTAGAACTTGTGCCCCTAGCCAACTCGGCTATAATGAGTGCATTGACCGTACACTGTCGTTGGGAAGACGAGGCGGCGATGGAGAGGGCTGGCCACCCGCCCTCATATGCCGAGGCTAAGAAAAATGAAGTCGGTAGCATAATATTCATTACTGCATCTTGGTCTAGCTGAAGGGACTGTTCTTCTATCTGTATCTGTCTATCCTTGCACGTATCTGTTCGTTCCTCGTTCCTTCCGTTCATCCATCTACTTATCTATCCCTCCGTTTATCAATGCATGTATCCACACTCCATCCGTCCATGCATCCATCCGTCCATCCATCCATCTATCCATCCCTCCGTCCATCCATCCGTCCATGCATCCATCCATCCATCTATCCATGCATCCATCCATCCATCTATCCATGCATCCGTCCGTCCATGCATCCATCCATTCATCCTATCCATGCATCCATCCATTCATCCTATCCATTCATCCTATCCATCAATCCATGCATCCATCAATCCATGCATGCATGCATCCATCCATGCATGCATGCATCCATCCATGCATTCATCCATCAATCCATGCATCCATCCATCCGTGCATTCATCCATCCATGCATCCATCCATCCATGCATCCATCCATCTATCCATATAGTGCCTATTTTGGCGCGCTACAAATACTGCTGACGTATACAGCAGCGAGAGCAGTCGAACGGACAGCCAGAAGGAAGGACGGAAGGACGGACGGGATGATGGGAGCGGTCAGTTATGTCCTCTTCCCTCTGCATAACTCTCTGTCTCCCTCCGTCGAAGTCTCCTTCTTAGTTCGCCCAAATCCTTCTTCTGCCTGCAAGAGTCCTTATCTCCATCCCCGTATGTGCCTTCCTCCGTCCTTCTATATCTCTGCCTTCGCCTTCTTACCTGCCTGCCTACCTCCTTCCCCGAAGTCTGAAGCCGCTTTATTTATGCGCTTATAAGGACAACGCGGAAAATTTGTAGTCGTTAAGCCATATTCAGGTCGCCGTCCAGGCTCCTGGACTGCCATATATTAATAAACGGACGAGAAACTCAGTTGCACCTTATGCGTGAACCTCGGCACGATAGGACTGCTTAGTAGAAACTCATTTGTTTTCGTTTACGAATCTCTAGAAAATAGTATTTGGATGCGAGGCTGCGAATGGTTGTATTATTGCAGATGGACGCGAAACATTGAACGTGCTGCTCCTTTTTCTCTCCAATCTCTTTAGTTGATTTCTGTCCTTTTTTATCTTTTGATTTTTTCTCTCTTTCGAATGCTTCTCATCTAGTCTTCTGCCCCACCCCTTTGGAATAAACTCCCTCCAGAATTGCGACAGTTGTCTGGTCAATCATACGAACTCACCAACACTTCAACTCTTTCAGTTTCTGCGCAGGTCTTTCACTCAAGACTGAAAACACTTCTTTTCCAAAAATCTTATCATCTAGTCTTCTTTCTAGTTTTTAAAATTCTGGTTTTTTCCCTACTTTATCATTTTTTCTCGTTTTCGCAAAAACTAACACAGTATGCAATTAAGCATGAAACAAGAGCGTAGAAACTTTCTGTGAACAGAATTGTGTTAGATTAAATTATATATGAAACAAGTAATTGGTAACTTCTATAACGCCGATGTCTAATGCCCAAGGTGTCGACCGATGACGCACCAAAATCCAGCAGTGATCTATCCAATACCCAGAAAGCCAGTCCATTAAACGAGAGACACAGCATACGGTGGATAAGCCAGCTTAGAAAAGGCCAAGAAACCCAAGGAAGTATAGGCTATCCAACCAAGAGAGTTGGTTAATCTATACCTGGGAACATAACCCCACTAAAAAATGAGACCATACTAAAGCAAACTGTAGAAGTGTCTCTTTGTAGGACACACACGAGGAACAAATAGAACTGATACAATGCAATACAGTATCTACCATTTAGGATATTGGATAGTCAACCAAAGAGTTGGTAAGTCTTAAATTGAGACCAGAATGACACCAGAGGCTGAGCAGAACGAACAAATTCGGGGAGAGAATTCCAGAACTTGGGTGCGGCATATTTTTAAATTTACGTTGAGCAAATGCATAAAATGCATGTAGTAATATTTACAGCATTTACCAAGAATATTTACAGTTTGCAATATTTACTTTACTTAACAACAACATCTACAGTATATGACAGTATTACAATACATAACACTGCTTACAATATACAATATTTAAAGTATAATACAAACTAAATTTAAACTAAATATAAATGATAATCGCAGCGTAAAATAGCAATATTTTAGGATATAATACTTAATTTAAAGTAGGTAATCGTAATTACAGTTTACAATATTTTCACTGCAGTATACGACCAATATTTACAGTACTTCACATAAATGTCTACTGTATATTACAATCAATTTCTACTGTATATTACAATCAATGTCAACAGTATATTACCATCAATGTCTACAGTATAAGCTCATTGCTTTTATTTTGCAAGCAGTGCCGAATACAACTTCCCGTCTAATTGCTGTTGGAGAAAGCAGTCCGTCCAAAAGGCGACCAATGACGGAGAGAGGGAGGGGTGAGAGTTTCGTCGTTGGCCGCAAGGCGGCAGCAGTGAGCGCCGTGCGGAAGCCGTGGGACGAGATTATAGGTCCATAATGCTCAACGATTTGCCATGCATCAAATTCTTTATATAGCGCCTTTGTTTCGTTTAAAAATGCAAGGAGAGGAGTCTGCAGCGGTGGTGACGGATTGAAAGACTGAATGAACAAACGGAGGAATTTATCGCCTTAGACAGAAATCCGTATATAATTTAGTCCTTGCGATGACGTCACGCCTCGAACACACACGCACACGCACTATTTATTATTATTATTATTATTGTTATTGTTATTGCTGTTCTATTGTTATTGTTTTATTGTTGTTGTTGTTATTATTATTATTATTATTATTATTACTACTACTACTACTACTACTACTACTACTACTACTACTACTACTACTACTACTACTACTACTACTACTACTACTACTACTACTACTACTACTACTGCTGCTATTATTATTATCATCATCATCATCATTAATAGAATTCTCGTTATAATCTCGTGCGTTATTACGATTTTCCTCTGTAGTATACATGATCTCCCGTGATTTATTTATGTTTTTGGACGAGTAAACGGCGGCGTATCAAGTGAAAAGGACGGGATTCATGAATCAGCCATGCCGACAATTCAGTCATGCGTGAAAACCATTCGTATGGAACACCGTTAGCTCCCGAATGTGGTCGCTCTTGGCCGCACCCTCCAGTTTCCATGGCGACTGTTTCATTGAAAATGGCTTCAGAGTGCTTTACGGGACAAAATTAAAAGCACACCCAGTTAAGAATAGTATCTGACAATAGCAGACAGTAAAATGTGGCTTTCAAATTAGTATCTAGGAGCAGCAGACACTAATGTGGTTCTTAAGAGTAGTGTCTGGTAACATCATACACTATAACGTGGCTCTTAAAAAGTTGTGTCTGGTCACAACAGACACAGTAACGTGGCTCTTAAAAGTGGTGTCTGAGAATAAAGTATTTGATCGAGAAGTGTTCGCAGTCCTAAGACTTTCTTTAGAGGCGCTACATAAACTGCTATAGAGATAAATATCTGTTTGGTGTTGGCTTGTTGTGACAGGGAGAAGTGGAGATCAAAGATGGAGATGCGAGTAGCAGCGAGATCCGAATCGAAATCGAGAAGCTGGGTCCAACGGAGGCTCTGACGGAGGGAATCGTCGTCAACCAGACGCTCTTTGATGTCGGATACGGATCCATCTTCATGCTCCAACTGGTACGAGGTATCACGCTTCTTACGAGGTAGGGCAGGGCAGGGCAGGGCAGGGCAGGGCAGGGCAGGGCAGGGCAGGGCAGGGCAGGGCAGGGCGGGGCAAGGTAAGGTAAGGTAATGTGAGTTGAAGTGTGTCAAGGCAAGGTAGAGTAAAGTAAGGTAAGTTCAAGAGAGGTAAGGTAAGGTCAGGTAAAGTAAGTTAGGGTAGGGCAGGGCAGGGCAGGGCAGGGCAGGGCAGGGCAGGGCAGGGCAGGGCAGGGCGGGGTGAGAAGTTAGGGTAGAGTTAGGTGAGGCAAAGTAATGCTAGCTAATGTAAGGGTATGCAGAGGTATGGTATAGGGTAGCTCACAGATACAGTAAATTAAGAAAACGTAGTGAAAGGTAAGGCAAGTCAAGGTATTTAACTGAGGTATTGTTAGGTAAGTTACGATAAGGCGACATAAGCAAAGGAAGGAAAAGAAAGAGAAGGGAGGGGAGGTTGAGGAAAACACGGACAAAAACCTTTTTGTGTGGGTGATAGCTGACCCCAAAATCACGACCGACCTCCATCTTGCGTCTAAAAAGTCGATTATTCTACTACAATGGATTAAATTCCTGCGTCGCGATGTCTGAGTTTTGTTGTGAATTTCCATATAAATCGGAAAATCGACTGCGTGTTGGCTTTGAATTAAATAGCTGTGTCGCCACCGAGGTCACGAGATAACGTCAGACGATGAGGAAAGTCTATAAAACATCTCTCGCCTGCCTCTGCAACCAGACGTCTGTGGCTTTGTCTGTGTGAGTCTGTCTCTGTGTCTCTGTCTGTGTCTCTGTGTGTGTCTGTGTGTCTCTGTTTGTGTCTCTATGTGTATCTGTTTGTGTCTGTGTCTATGTCTCTGTGTATCTGTGTTTGTGTCTGTCTGTGTGTGTATGTCTGTCTGTCTGTCTATCTGTGTCTCTCTGTCTTTCTTTTTCTCTGTCTTTTTCTCTCTGTCTTTCTTTCTCTGTGTCTCTGTCTCGCTCTCTCTCTGTCTTTCTCGCTCTCTCTGTATATCTTTCTTTCTTTCTCTCTGTCTCACTCACTCTCTGTCTTTCTCTGTCTCTCTGTCTCTCTTTCTGTCGCTCTTTATCTCTTTCTTTCTCTCTCTGTCTTTCTCTCTCTCTCTCTCTCTCTCGCTCGCTCTCTGTGCTTCACTGCATTGAAGGTAATGTCTGGAAATTTCCAGACACTAATCCGACCACAAGACTTGTCACCGCCTGCCATTTGAGCAACTCCATAGTGATCAACGTGCAATCAGACATTTTAGAAGCCGGGATATTGCATATCAGCGCACAATATGGTTGACTACGGACACATTCAAGCCACTTTCATAATCTCGGTTATCGCAAGGCAAGGTAAGCCTGGTAAGGTAGGAATAGGTAAGTTCATTTAAGATAACAAAGCAAAGGATCAGGTAACTTAAAGTAAGTTTATTTAAAATCCAGTTTAATCTGTATGCTTGTTCACAAAATGTTACATTTGCTTTCCCATCGTAAAGTTTTTGATTTCCCTTTTTTTTCAACACGGAGGGGGGTGGATGGCTGGCTTCTCCAACAGCCATCCACCCTCCCCCGGTCGACTACGGTTGAATCTTGAATCCTTGACAACGGTTTCACTTGAAGCGACCATCGACTTAATTCCCAGGCTCACCGGGATTTGAACCGAGCAGAGAGCGGTGCAGAACAACGGCGATTGCAATCTTCCACGTCTATAGTTCACTGCGGTGTCTGGCGTCACCAGACATGGCCTTCGAGACGGATGGCAGGATTCTAGCTGTGCCCTCGTTATGATATAGCACCAAACTATTATTTTCCGTATTTGCTAAGCGCCGCTATCTAATGACATAACATCAATTGATGGTGCTGAGCAATTGCGCTTGAGGTATCATATCTGAATACTTCGCTGACTCCATATCGCCCTCCCAGATTCTTGCGTTCGTCTGATACTGGTTTGTTGCAAGAAAATGAATTCGCAAACGCTTCATACACACGAAGAGAGCGACGAAATCTAAACTTAGAACTGCTATAGCGCCAGTATATTATTATTACACAAAGCATCAGTTTTTTGCAGGAACCTAGATTCAGGACAATTGTAGGATCACGTGCCTTTAGCTGCTGTGTTCCTCGCATTTGAAATCGTCTACCTCAATAGCAAAAAAACAATTTCGCTATCATCTTTTAAATAACTTCTTAAGACTAACTACTTCATCCTGGCTTTTGCATGATTCCATCTCGGCCCCTAGCGAACGTACATCCGCGCCTCAGATTCAGGTGTGCTGACATTGCGATCGTTACAAGTCCTCTAAGTAGGCCTATATAAATAAAATAAATAAAACGAAGGTCCTTACACTCCTCTTCTGCTCTAACACTTCTCCGCTCTCCCGTCACCTCATCCTTAAAACTTGGTGATCGCTCCGTAGCCATAGCTGCCCCACCACTCTGGAATAAACTCCCCCCCCAGAATTGCGAGTTTTCTCACCCATCATACAAACTCATCGATGTTCCACAGCTTGCAATTTCTGCCTCGGCCTTTCACTCAAAGCGCAAAACATTCCTCTTTCACAGATCCTATCCTGACTCCCCTTCTTCCTTTTATCTCTGTCTCCTCTCCAACCCAAAACAACAACAACCCGTAGCTGTCACGCTGTCTCCGTATGACTTTTGGATCTTGACCTGGAACCGAACCCTTTTCGCCTGTCGATTTTGTTTTGACTGAGCGCCTGTGAATAAGCTGGACCCCGCGGCGCGGCTTTCGTTGGGCGCTGTAGAAATCTCGGAATTACGATTACGATTACACAGTAACCGTCTCAGCAGAGGCGTGAACCCGCACACTTCGCGTTGGAAGGCAGGCGCTCAAACCAGTCGGCTACCGTGTCGCATATGCTGAGCAGGATCCTACCCGCAGCCCTAGCAGATGAGGTAGAGCACAGCTGTGCAAATGTCTCCCATCAGTGAAGCGACAGAAACGGGGCCCTTGTTAGAGGGGGGTGCCCCGCGTTTTCATTATTTATTAGGAGTGATGGGGTCGTCTGCTAATGAAGGCAGAACAGCGACGTAATCCGTCGATAATGCTTCCTACTTACTTCCGCCGATAATGTTTCTTTCATAATGTGGACCGTAGAAGAAGAAGAAGACGAAGAAGAAGAAGGAGGAGGAGGAGGAGAGGGAAGAGGAAGAGAAAGAGAAAGAAGAACAAGAGAAAGAGGAGGAGGAGGAGGAAGAAGAAGAGGAGGAGAAGGAAGAGAAAGAGGAGGAGGAAGAGGAGGAAGAAGAAGAGGAGGAAGAAGAATAGAACAAGTATGTGAGAAGGAAGAAGAGGAAGAGGAAGGGAAAATAACGAGGAGGAGAAGGATGAGGAGAAAAAAGAGGAGGAAGAAAAAGTGGAGGAGATGGAGGAGGAGGAGAAGGAGGCGGAAGAATAACAAGAAGAAAACTAAAAGGATGAGAGGAAGAAGAAAAGGAAAACGCAGAGGAAAATAAAGTGGGGGAGGAAAAGGAGACGGAGAAGAGGAGGAGGAGTAGGAGGAAGAGGAAGAACAAGAACAAGTAGAAAAATAGAAGTATAAGAGGAGGAAGAGACAGAGGAAAATAAAAAGTAGGCGGAGAATGAGGAAGAAGTAGAAAGAAGAAGAGGAGGAGAAGGAAGAAGAAGAAGAGGAGGAAGATGAGAAGGAGGAGGAGGAGTAAGAAGTAGAAAGAAGAAGAAAACGAAGACGAAGCATGGTTGATGATATGCCGTGTTTACTATCGTATCACCAGACGGCGCTAAATTATATTAAGCGCGACATCTTGCGGCGTTTTTCGGCTTGTCCTCCTTGTTAATTATGTGGGCGAACGGCGCGTGCTAGGTGGCGCTTTTGCTTCTACGGCGTCTAATGTCGGGCGGACAAATCGATAGATGTCGCTACGGAATGCCATCTGCTTCGGATCACGGCATTCTCCGACAATTTAGATCCCACGTGGAACGCTGCCATGCTCGGTCGTTAGCTCCGTTCGAGGTTCGAATCCGGTCGGTTCCTGCCAAATTGACAT
>OZ029929.1:16669328-16709328 GCA_964023275.1 Norana najaformis
ACGCGGTTGCTGATTTTATATAGCATAGGTAGAGCGCGTTTTAAAGGTGTCTAAGGAAATCGTTGCATCATCCCGTTTTTAGCGACATCTGGTCGCTGCAGAGGTCGTCGACCTTACCTTACCTAAGCAGAAGAACATGAGAATAATCGTGTGTCTATGAAACGCGCATATCACCATATTCTGTACGGTCGCTATAGAAAAATGTGTCCATTTACATTTACGTTTACGTATTCTGTGTAAGTTTGGACACTGAGTAAGAGTCCAGTCGTTGGATTGCTGAGATCATTTCTGCGCCTCAGTCGAATGATCGGTCGACCTCGAGGCCACGCTTCGGAGGAGCTTCTATGTGGACAGTCGATGGATTGCTCTGGATGAATGGATGGATGGATGAAGGGATGGATGGATGGATGAAGGGATGGATGTATGGATGGAGGAATGGATGGAAGGATGGATGTATGGATGAAGGGATGGGTGGATGGATGGATGGGTGGATGGATGGATGGGTGGGCAAATGGATGAATGGATGGATGGGTGGGCAAATGGATGAATGGATGGATGGGTGGGCGAATGGATGAATGAATGAATGGATGTATGGATAAATGAATGGATGGATGGATGGATGGGCGGGCGAATGGATGAATGGCTGAATAGATATATGGATGGATGAATGGATGGACGAATGGATATATGGATGAAGGGATGTATGGATGAATGGATGAATGAATGGATGTCCATCCATTCATACATACAGACAGACAAGTAGACAGACTGACAGATAGAGGTTGAATCCTGCCAGGGTCGCTCAGTGCGTCTCTTCACAGCCGACTTGACAATGCACACCTGAGCACCTCGGCAGGTATATCAATTTGTGCTGCGTTTCCTGCGGCAGGTGTCAGCCAGACCGACCCGTGCAGGAGTTCAATAGTCCTCTCCATCAAGAGCTCTTTTGTTGCCGGCAGTCGGCTGCAGATTCGAGACAATGAGCTCAGCAGTTCGAATGATCGTTCCAGAATTGTATTTGTAGTACAGCCGGGAATACCCGTAGATATTTAGATCGATGGCTAGGTAGGCTGGTTGGATATTGATCAGCTCGTTTCTGCGTATCCATCCGAGTCTCTGCAGATATCTATCCGTCATATTATATATATATATATATATATATATATATATGTACGCATATAATAAATGATTTATATATATATATATTAATCAGGATATGTTTTAACGATGCATTTGACTGATACAAATCGCATCAGTCACGCATATCCTGTGGAGCATCCAATATCCATCCATTCATCCACCCACCCAGCCCTTCATCCATACATCCATTCATTCATACATACATCTATTCATCCCTTCATCCATACATCCATTCATTCATACATCTATTTATCCCTTCATCCATACAGCCATTCATCCATACATCCATTCATTCATACATACATCTATTCATCCATACAGCCATTCATTCATACATCCATTCATTCATACATACATACATCCATTCTTCCATACATCTAGTCATCCCTTCATCCATACAGCCATTCATTCATGCATCCATTCATCCATCCATCCATTCATCCATCCATCCTTTACTCCACTACTCCACCCATTCTCCCTGCCTCCCTTTCTCCCTCCCTCCACCTGTCTCTGTCTCTCTCTGTCGCTCTTCCCTTCTTCCTTCCCTCCCTCCCTTCCTCCTTTCCCCGCTCCACCCCTCTCCCTCCTTCCGCATCCGCCTTATTAGCGTCGCTCGGAATTGTCAGCTGCTCGTTATTCCGCCGCTGCCACCTGAACCGTCGCGGCCCTTCTGCATCGGAAGTCTTCAAAGGCCGCCGCCACTCGCAGTTCGGACCACCCGCAGTTAGGACGACCACCCGCGGTCTGGACCACCCGCAGCGCTGCTCTGATTGGGTCATTTGTCTGATTAGTTCTGCGCCGTGTGTTCGGCGGTTCGGAGGAGCGATCTTAGTAAATCTGATGAACTGACAAAGGCGGATGTCTGGGTTCGAATACGTAACAGCTGTGAAAGATAGCTTGAGATTCTTTTCACTTGCACCACCGAGCGAAGTCTCATTCATTCAGGCATTCAGTTATTCATTCAGTCAGTCAGTAATTCATTCCGTCAGTCAGTCAGTCGTTCAGTCAGTCAGTAGTTCTTTCATTCATTCATTCATTCATTCAGTCAGTCAGTCAGTCAGTCAGTCAGCTGTTCTTTAAGTCAGCTATCCAGCTAGTCATTCAGGCATTATTCAGTCATTCGGTAAAACCAGCCAGCCAACAAGTCAACGAGCCAGCCATTAAACCAGCCAGCCAGCCAGAAAAAAGACAATCAGTCTATCAATCGCTCAGTCAATCACGAAATCGATCAATCAGTCGTTCGATCGATCGATCGATCAAGACCTGGCAGTCGGCCAAGCGTCACCTAGGCAACCAGACAACCTCCGTAGCGTCTCGTCGTCATCGTCATCGTCATTTAGCAACACTGCGGTCGACACTTCATTTGGGCAGAGTGCGCCAGGCTAGCAGCGAGCGAGACGAGGGGGGAGTGCCCCAAACTGCGCAAAACATAACGAAACGTTGGGCAGACGAATGAGGCCAATTTCTGCAACTCGTTCACGTTCCTACACCAATTCATCTTGCGCGGTCCTTCGCTCGAAGACGCGAAACGTGGGACTCGATAAACAGCACCGGGTGTGGTAAGAAGCAGTCGGAAGCCGCCTGAAACTTGTTCTCGATTTCCCTATAACGGCCGCGATTTCGCTGTTACAGTGTTGAGATGAGGGTGCACGTGTACGGATGCTGTTGACAACTTAACACTATGCTATCATGATAACCACATAACCACAATGCTGTTACTATGGCAACAACATAACACTGCTACCATGGTAATCACATAATGCTGTTACTATGGCAACAACTTAACACTGCTACAATGGTAACCACATAATGCCGTTAATATGGCAACATAATACTATGCTACCATAGTAACCATATAATGCTGTTACTATGGCAACAACATAACACTGCTACCATGGTAACCACATAATGATGTTACTATGGCAACAACATAACACTGCTACCAAGGTAACCACATAATGCTGTTACTATGGCAACAACATAACACTGATACCATGGTAACTACATAATGCTGTTACTATGGCAACAACATAACACTATGTTACCGTGACTGTGAAAATGAATTCGCAAAACGTTTCATACCCATGAAGAGAGCGACGAAGTCTAAGCTTATAACTGCTATAGCGCCAGTATATTGATTACACAGAGCATTCTAAAACAGATTCACTACACAGTCAATTCCAAGAGTCAGTCCAGTGCACTTGATATTGCTTATCAGCTAGTGTAAATGTAAATGGAGATTTCAGTTGGACTGTATTGTAACTTGTAATGTATTACGTTGTATTGTAATTTGTTTTATGTAATTGTAATTCTTATGGAAAATTTGTATAGCGCCTTTCCAAGAGAAAATTACATCTTATCTTAGCCTAACTTTACCTTACCTCATTCTTACCCTCCTGACCTCTGCTGACCTGACCTTACCTAATTCTGTATCGGCTTACATTACCTTACCTTTCTTCACAAGCTAAGCTTCCCTAATTTTCTTACCTTAGATTACATTACATGACTAGGTTCCCTTGCTTCTTTACCTTGGCTTACAGTACCCCGCTTTACACAAGCTCGCTTGAGCTCACCCACCTCACGCGTACTCGACCAGGTGCGATTGTCCCTTGTACCAACAAGGCATCTGTTACCGCAGGCGGAGTCTGGGTGCCACCGTTTTGCACCGCAGTCTTGATATAGCGCCATCCATTAATTCATTTTGTGCAGATAGCGCTTTCCGATAATCCACGCCGGCCTACTTTCCTCGCCGATCACCTGCGTATCACTGCGCGGAGTGATGCGGCGCCCAGCCGAATCGCGCCTTCTCGGGTGTACGTAGATTATTTCGTTTACTTATATAATGATATTTGCTTTGTTTTGATTTTGATTGCCATCTTACGTTACCGATGTTAATAGGTGACCATGTTTAAGCGGGACCCTGGTCCCTTCTGCGGGGTTTGCCTTTTGTATCCTGGCAAACTGAATGTTTTATTCGTAACCTGATATGTTGGATCTGGGATCAATTAAAGAGTCAATCAAAAGCATCGATTTCAGTCGACCGAGGCGATTCGCTTATGTTCGTTGAGTTGAATGGATGGATAGATGGATGGATGGTGGGTTGATGGTTGGATGGATGGATAGTTGGGTGGGTTGGTGGGTGAATAGATGAATAGGGGGTGGATTGATGGATGGATGGGTAGGTGGATGAATGGATGAATGTATGGGTTGATTGGTGGGTGGGTAAGCAGATGGATGGGTAGAGGGAGGGAAGACGGTAGGGATGAATAGGAAGATGGGTGGATGGGTGAATGAATCACTGGGGGATGGATGGGTGGATAGATTGGGTGGTCGTGTGGATGGATCGTTATGATGTAATGAGTCTTTGATCGAGACTTCATCCGATTTTTCGAATAGGAAATGACACGCTATTAGTGTTATTATTTTGGTTATTCTTTTTGTACTGTTTGTTCTATTCTTCTTTTCTTCCTCTTCCTCTTCCTCTTCTTCTTCTTCTTCTTCTTCCCTCTTCCTCTCCTCCTCCTCCTCCTCCTCCTCCTCCTCCTCCTTCTTCTTCTTCTTCTTCTCCTTCTCATTCTCCTTCTCCTTCTCCTCCTCCTCCTCCTTCTTTTCTTCTTCCTCTTCCTCTTCTTCTTTCCTCTTCCTCTTTCCTCTTCCTCTCCTTCTCCTCCTCCTCCTTTTTCTTCTTCCTCTTCCTCTTCTTCTTTCCTCTTCCTCTTTCCTCTTCCTCTCCTTCTCCTCCTCCTCCTTTTTGTTCTTCCTCTTCCTCTTCTTCTTTCCTCTTCCTCTTTCCTCTTTCTCTCCTTCTCCTCCTCCTCCTTTTTCTTCTTCCTCTTACTCTTCCTCTTCTTTTTCTTTCTTCTTCCTCTTCCTCGTCCTCGTCCTCCTTCCTCTTCATGTTCCTGTTCCTGCTCCTCCTCGTCCTCCTCGTCCTCGTCCTTCTTCTTCTTCTTCTTCTTCTTCTTCTTCTTCTTCTTCTTCTTCTTCTTCTTCTTCTTCTTCTTCTTCTTCTTCAGTGTTCTGCCCTTAGGCAGGTCCAAGAATCCAACGACGTCACTCCTCTCGGTTCTGTGCCCTTTCCTTAACTTCTTTGTAGCCCCAGCTTCTTTCTTTATCCATCGTCCAGCCCAACAGCATATTCCTTCGTCTTCCTGGAACCTTCTATTATACAACGCATATATTTTTTTAAAAAATAAGAAAACATTATAAATATTGCATAAACATTGCCATGGTTGCCTTAACCGAAATACCGAGTGACATTTGGCTGTTTCATCCCTGAAGAGCATATTTCAAGAAATATTGTGAAATGATGATGAGTTCTCTGCCGGAAGGCAGGTCCGTTGGCTTTATACCACCCGGGGATGAGATGAGTGAGGTGATTTCCCGTTGCCGTCCTCACAGACCATTGTGGGTGAGCAACTTGTCCAAGGTCGCTACGCAGTGGCTTGAGGCAGATTCGAACTCGCGACCCTCCGGTTACGAGGCACCGACCGTACCACTAGACCACCAAGTCCCACTTGTGAAATAGATATTAGAAATGTTGCCGAGACATCGCCACTGCGGTTGTCCCCAAGCTAACTACAGGAGTCGAGTCCCCACTGCCCCGCGGGGATCGACGCCTTGTGCGAGTGCGCGCTGTCCGTGCGCGCGGCTCTACAGGTGCCCCCTGCATCGAAGTAATTATGGTCGGCGCTCGTTTTTCGTCGTTGCGACCGGGAATTTTTTTTCTTAATTTGCCCGTTCGCGTGCACGTATAATGGCGCCACCGCGGAGCTTGAATTATCATGTCTGGTATGCGGCAGACATTAATGTGGCCAGGGTGAGTGGCGCCTTCGTGGCCACGTCTGGTGGTCTACTCTGCAGTACAGTGGTCTATTAAAGTCGACGCGTTTCTCGGTAGCGACTGTTGTCTGACGAATGTGGGTTCGGGCCAGCTGAGCAGACTCCATGTAATAGCTGTGGACAAGTTGTTCGCGTCTCAGATTAAGATTTACTGACTTTGAGCACATAATAAGGGCCATAAATTTAAAATAAATACAAACAAATAAATATATTGCAAAAGACACCATTGAGGCCTGGACCGATGACGTCTTTACTGCCACAGCTGATTTAAAGTAATTTATGTACAATACGGCGCTCTACCCACCTTCCTTTACCTTACTTTACCATACCTTACATTACATAACCTTGCCACCGCTCCATCTCTAGTCTTATCTAATCTAATTCAATGACTTATATAGCGCCGTTTTCTTAATGCACAACCGATGTTCGCTTCAATTGAAATCGTAGTCAAAATCATACATAACCCATTGTAAAATCCCGCTGGCAATACCTGGCTACTCCTATGACATTAGTGTCTGCCGTAAGCAGACAGTAACCGCTCCGTCGGGGGCAATCAGTCCGTTCGTCCGTGGTCAACGCTTAACGAAGACGACGCGAATTACGAGTTGTTTCGGTCGAGGCAAATGTTGTTTTCGTCGACAGACATCTCCGCATCGTTGACTCGAAACAGCGCAGCAGACGCCACTTACAGCTCGCCGAACACGGAGGTCTTGTTTCCTCTGAGGGTCCATAAACAGCGGTCGCAATAGAGTCACGTGTGCCCCTCTGTCCCCCCAGGCGGCGCTCCTGTTGCGGATGGACGAGGGGCTTTAGGGGCCCCGCGCACTGTGCTAATTTGTTTGTCGGCGGTTCTGATTGAAGGCTGACAAGGGTTTTTGTCGTGCTGAGTTGCGCTAACGTCATCGTCACATTGCAGTGTGTTTGTATGTATCTATGTATGTATGTATGTATGTATGTATGTATGTTTATGCATATATGTATGTATGTATGTGTGTTATGTATGTGTGTATATATGTATGTGTGCGTGTATGTGTGTATATATGTATGCATGTATGTGTGTATGTATGTGTGTATGTATGTGTGTATGTATGTATGTATGTGTGTACGTGTTTATGTAAGTGTCTGTATGTGTGTATGTATTTATGTATGTATGTGTGTATATATGTATGTATCTATGTATATGTATGTATGTATATGCATGTATGCATATATGTATATGTGTATGTATGTATGTATGTGTGTGTGTATATGTGTATGTATGTGTGTATATATGTATGTATGTGTGTGTATGTATGTGTGCATGTATGTGTGTATGTATGTATGTGTGTATGTATGTGTGTATATATGTATGTATGTATGTATGTATGTACGTGTTTATGTAAGTGTATGTATGTGTATGTATTTATGTATGTATGTGTGTGTATGTATGTGTGTATGTGTTAATATCTATGTATGCATGTTTGTGAATGCATTCGTCTATGTATTACGTATGTAAGAGTTGGGGACACATGATTCAACGAGACCTAAAGGTCATCAGACTGAGAAAGGAAGATACTGGAAAAGAAGGATCCGTATGTCTAACCCCTCCCCCTAGAAGGGATTATTTCCAAACAAAAAGAGAAAGAGACAGACAGACACGCAGACAGACACAGACAGAGATGTGTGTATATGTGTGCATGTACGTATGCATGTATGCGCCGTCTGTTGAATATACGGACGACAAGGATTTTAATTAATTTGTCTTTAATATTATTCGCTGTTTGTGTATTAATATTATTATGTGCGTTAATATTCGTGGTCTTTGGTTTAATATTCATGATATGTGTATTAATGTTAACGATATTTACATTATTATGTATGAACTGTGTGCTAATATTTTCAACATGTGTATTAATATTCATAACATGCTCATTAATATTCACAATCTATCTGTTAATATTCACGATATGTTTATTATTATTCATACTATATGCATTGATATTCAGAATGTACTCATTAATATTCATATTTTCTGTATTATTATTCATGACCTGCGTTTTATTATTTATTGTTTCGTTCTGTTGTCGTACTGTTTCCTGTCTTTGACGGTTGTCTTTCAAGCGGCAGCGGTGGCCATAATCAGTGCAACGATCGCTGTCCCCCCCCCGCAATTGCCGAACAATGATTCCTTGGTCTCTGGACAGAGCAGTCTGCTCGAGATAAGGACAACAATGGCTATTGTTTTCTTACTTCCGGCTCCAGATAGAAAGCCCTATCTGATTGTCGATTATAACGACCGCGGCGCTCGAGACATGGCTGACGACGGCAGACAAAATCTGTTCTGTTGTTGGACTGTTGCGCTGCGATGGTGTGTTCGGTAGAGCGCCGGGTCGGTGATCCAACGATTGAGGTTTCGAGCGGGCTGAGCGTAATGAACGGGAATAAATTGTTTACGTGCACTTGTCTCGCGCTCCGGGTTTTGATTTAATGGCTGTAATTAATGACGCGTAATTAGTGCAATAATTCATAAATAAATAAATAAATGAGTAAATAAGTAAGAGGGTTTCTGAAGGATTTCTCGATCAAGTGTGCGCTTCAGCCGAGAGATTCTGCAATCCAGCGGCAACGCTTGTGAGGAGTTTTTTCTATGAGTGTGGATGTATGTAGCTTGAAAGTGTCTGGTATTAAATGACACAGCTAGTGTGTCCTGAAAGTAATGTGATATTTCGTTTCAATTAGAAAAATGAATCCATGATTCGAACCCTGTTCGGAATTGCCCATACGCGCTGTGATATTAACAAGGTTGAGATAATGATGAGCGCACTTGCACAGCAGACAGTTTGTGTGTGTGGGCGTGCTGACCACATTAGGATATCTGCTGCAGTCAGACATAACTTTAAAAGTGCACTTTTTGATGGTACGAGACACTTAAGTGGTTGGATTATCGTGGAATCAGACACGGTGTTCGAATCCCTGTCAAGGCGCCCTTCATTCTTTCTACGGTTCACCTAAGCAGAGGCTGACACACTGGCACACTGATAAAGAATTTGCCTTTCATCCTCCATTGAAGATTCGAATCCTAGCGATGTGGCCCTCCGTTCAGACACTGCCTACCATGACCGACCACACTAACTGTGAAGTCTTGGGCTTAGTAGGCCTAACTCAAATGGCTTCAAGTAGATTTGTTGAATTGTGCTTTTCTATACCCAGGGAGTACTTATGGGTCCATCCCCTCAGAGATTCTCCCATCCCTGTCCCGGAGTTTGGGCGCTAAATAAATACTTCCAATGGACAAATAAACAAACGAAGGAATAAACAGATGGAACGAATGAATGCATGCAGCAACGCACGAATACATGAATGCATGAACGAACGAATGAATGAATGAATGAATGCATGCATGCACGAATGAATGAATGAATGAATGAATGAATGAACACATCAAAGAATGAATTACGACGAAAAGAATGTATAAATTCATGCAAGCATTACGTTGAATCTGGCCACAGTAACTTGTGATAACGAGACATTGATTTTCACAGAATGAAAACCCACTCTGTTTGGTTTCTTGTCTGGCTGTCGACTACGTTTGATATCCTTGTATTACACCCCAGCTGGTATTTCTTCTAACAACTCTAATGCCCCTTGTATCCATCCATGCATTAATTTAAATATCAAACTTAGCATTTCAAGTAGTTTTCATTGTTAACATACGCGGGTGGACGTCGTGGTGTAGTGGTATGGTCGGTGCCCCGTGACAGGAGAGTCGCGGGTTCGAATCTGCCTCAAGCCACTGTGCAGCGACCTTGGACAAGTTGCTCACCCACAATTATTGTCTTTGAGGAAGGCAACGGGAAACCACCTCATTCATCTCATCCCCGGGTGGCATAAAGCCAATGGATCTGCCTTTGGGCAGAGAACTCATCATAGTCAAATACATCTTATGGTTACCAGGGCCATTGACGTCGACCTTACCCTATCTTGTTGGGTAATATTTGATGCTTTCATACTGGCGATTAGTAGTAGTTTCAAGGTTTAACATCTTATGGCGTAAAATTGCCGTTGACATCGCCCTCCTCCTTAACCCAGGTTGGGACTGGCATCACCATAATACGGCAGTGGCAGAGTTATACTGGCGATTAGTAGTTTCAATGTTTAACGACATCTTATGACATCAAACGCTGTTGACGTCGATTGGAAAATTCATAGTTTTCGTTACTTGATGGAAATAATATATACCAACGATCATTCGCTTTGGTAAACTTATAACTTCAGTCGAAAGCGTTTTAAAGGTGTCTAATTTAACCTGCTATTTTATTATTACCTTCCAGTGTTTAACGACATCTAACGGCTGCCAGACCCGTTAACGTCGACGACCTTTGCTTTAGTTACATTGATTTACCCGTTCGTTAGCTTTTAACAGAGTTTGAAGCCTATAGTAGTTTATTTATAGTGCGATCCAGAGACTTAAAACGGGTGTCTTAAATATCCGCGCGCAATCACCATACCTACGAGCGCTATAGCCGCATATGTGTCTGCCTTTAGAAGACACGGGTTCGAAGGGGAGCTAGCGTAACGATTTCAGTTCTTCTCGTAGCACAATACCTCCAGCCTATTGTTCGCTTTCTTCCCTTTTCCTGTCCATTGTTTCTTTACTGTGCTGCTCCTAGCGACAGAACAAAGAGCACCTACATCTATATCACTCGTCGCTTCTGTTGCGATCGTAGCGAGGGCTTTCCATTCAGGCGCTACATAAATTCGCCGTTACAATCGCTCGACCAGAAGCTGACATCGTTTTCAGACTGATAAAGCGTTTGCCTTTATCTCGGCGACCGTGGTTCGAATCCTGGCGCGTCAGGGAAAATTGACAATTCGGAGGCTGAATACTATGCCTTACCTTACCTTACCTTACCTTATCTTACCTTACCTTACCTTACCTTACCTTACCATACCGTAGCAGACCTTGACTTTTGTCTTATCTAAACTCTCTCTCTCTCTCTCTCTCTCTCTCTCTCTCTCTCTCTCTCTCTCTCTCTCTCTCTCTCTCTCTCTCTCTCTCTCTCTCACTCTTTATGAACTCTAGACTAAGGTTAGCTTAGCTTACCTCTTCTTTACCTTACCATACCTTACCTTGCTTTAAATTTACCTTATTCTTTACCTTACTTTATCGTACCTTACATTACCTGAGCTTACTATGCCTTACCTTTACCTGAACTTACCGTTATCTGAATTCAAAGTGCCTTTACCTGAGCTTAATTTACCTTTACCTGAGCTTACCTTACCTTTACCTGAGCTTACAATGCCTTTACCTGAGCTTAACTTACCTTTACCTGAGCTTACCTCCTTACCTTTGCCTGAGCTTACCTTACCATACCTTACCTTACCTTAACGTCTCTATATACTGTCAGCTGCAAGACCAGAGAGTACAAGTCTATGACCGTTCTGGCCACTAACTAGTCTCCTTTTCCAGACACTTGTGTCGAACCCATCTCGGCCACGCTGTGCATATATCGTCTTCAGATCTTTCTGCGAATAGAAGTCGTCATGCGATGTACTATTGTTGGCGTTCGTCCTTTCCGCTGGCGCCCCGCAGGTCTATGTGTTCCTGTGGCGCCCGGGTCTCGGGAGCTTATGACGCTCTAGCGTTTGTGTGTGTGTGTGTGTGTGTGTGTGTGTGTGTGACATAGAGACAGAGAGAGGTACAGAAAATAGAGAGAGAGAGACAGAGAGACAGAGAAAGAGACAGAGAAAGAGAAACAGAGGAGATAGATACAGACAGAGAAAGAGACAGCAAGAGAGAGAGAGACAGAGAGAGACAGAGACAGAGAGAAACAGAGGGGAGAGATACAGACAGACAGACAGACAGACAGACAGACAGACAGACAGACAGACAGACAGACAGAGAAGAGCGAGAAAGATAGGCAGACAGACAGACAGACAGAGACAAAAACAGACAGACAGAGAAAGACATTCAGACAGACAAAGAGAGACAGAGTGATAGGCAGGCAGACAGAGAGACAGACAGAGATTTGCTGAACGTTCGGTCATGTTCAGTGTGGATTCTTTTAGCTACACCCCCGAACACCAAGCCCCCTAATGGCGTCCATAGATCTGTGGCCAATTTCATGCTGCCTTGGTCAGACTGAGATACGCAGGGAGTCGACGCCGTAAGTCCTCTCCCGTCGTTCCCACTCTCCCTTTCCTTCAGCACCACAGGCGTTTCTTCATCTCTATTCCACATCTCCCCCGGGAAACCGAGGGTTAGGGAAATAGATGGCGCTGCGATTCCGCTAATGAAGTCGTTTATTGCAGCTGATCGCTCAAGGTTTCTCGTCGAGACTTCGAGCTGGCCATCCCTCGGCTGAATGCGCACTTAAGTGTGATGGCTCGTTACGGCAGGCACTAGTGTGGCTAATATCAAGGCCTTGCAGACCTTGGCTGGGTTTCTGGAGGTGGTTCCGTGGCCGAGTGGTTAAGTTATTGGCTTTTCCGGATTCGAATCTCGAGCCACTCTCTGTCTGTCTGCGTTTGGAGGTGTAGCTAAAAGAATCCACACTGAACATGACCGAACGTTCAGCAAATCTCTGTCTGTCTCTGTTCTCTGTCTATCTGCCTCTGCCTCTGTCTGTCTCTGTCTGTCTCTGTCTGTTTCTGTCTCTCTGTCTGCCTCTCTCTGTGTCTCCGTCTCTGTCTGTGTCTGTCTGTCTGCCTGTCTGTCTGTCTCTCTCTCCTCCCTCCCTCTCTCCCTCTCTGTCTCTCTCTGTCTCTCTCTGTCTCTGTCTCTCTCTGTCTCTGTCTCTCTGTCTCTCTGTCTCTCTCTCTCTCTCTCTCTCTCTCTCTCTCTCTCTCTTGGGCCACTCAATGTTGAACTGTGCTGAATCGCGAAGGCCATCCTCGATATGAGTCCGTCCTCGCATCTGTTTCTCAGCTGCATCTGTTCTGTGGATATCTTCGCTGTTCTTAAACTAAACCTACATTTCTCTTTAGATTTCAAACCAAAGGGCATCAGCGGAAGCAGTCAGCTAGCATCACAAAAATAACCTAACGTAACACAAATATAATGTAATATAAATAAAAATGAAACTATGTATAAATATAAATATAATAAATAGAAATTGTATATATAATATTACATGACGCAACACAAAATAACACAACATAACAACACAACATAACGCCACACAGCATAACACAACATTAAACAACATAACACAACATTAAACAACATAACACAACATTAAACAACATAACACAACATTAAACAACATAACACAACATTAAACAACATAACACAACATTAAACAACATAACACAACATTAAACAACATAACACAACATAATACAACACAACATAACACAATATTACGTAACATAACACAACATGACACAACATAACACGACACAACATAACACAACATCACATAACACAAAATAACATGATAGAACACAACATAACTCAACATAACAACATTACATAACACAACATTACGTAACATAACACAACATAACATAACACAGCATAACATAACACAACATAACATAACAGCATAACATAACACAACATAACACAACATAACATAGCAACTATGGATTTCAAGTGGTTCCCAACACATTTTATCTGCATAAGAAACTGCAAGCAACCAGGAACGCATTATTTACCCAACAGCATCCAAGCACCCAGACACAACGCATATACAACGGTGTCTGCCATACCAGAAATTAGCTTAATGCTCTCATGTTCTCCCGTAGCGAGGCCGCAATAAGAAGCATTCGCATGGGTTCCACCCCTCGTTCGGCGATCAACCCCTCATTTATTGTCGGGGGCCCATAGTCCGTGTCATTCGGCGCCCCTCTAAGAGGTCTGCTGATGTATAGCGGTCGTCGCAAAGGCTTTGACCGGCGCAGGATATTTAGAATTCAGAGATACATCTCGTCGATTAGTGCTCATATTTCGGGCGGTGTTTCTAAGAAAGATGAGATGGGTCCAGATGCGACGGCGGCGGAAATGAATCACGGAGAGGCGATGGAGATATTATCGCTAGGGGTCGTTTGGGTGTTGTAAATGTAGTTGGAGCTTGCAGATTATGTAGCGCTTGTGTATAATACACAAGGTATCAACCAACTGCCTTCCAAGAACTGAGGTAAATACCCAGAAAGTCAGTCCCAGAGTTATATCGTTAAGAGTGATTAGGATACCATTAACTGTGATAAAGTTATCGTTAGGCGTGATAAGAATACAGTTGGAAGTGATTATGGTCTCATTGGGAGTGATTAGGATATCACTAACTGTTGTAAGGATATCGTTAGGAGTGATAAGGATATCGTTAGCAGTGATAAGGCTACAGTTGGAAGTGATTAGGATCCCATTAGGAGTGATTAGGGTATCGTTAGGAGTGTCGGAGTATGGTGAATCATTAGGATGTCATTAACTGTGATAAGGATATTGTTAGGAGTGATAATGATACAGTTGGAAGTGATTATGATTTCATTGGGAGTGATTAGGACATCTGTAGGAGTGATTAGGATATCGTTAGGAGTGCCGGAGTATGGTGAATCAGTTGGATATCATTAGAAGTGTCGAGATATAATCGGGAATGACAGCGATATCATTAAGAGTGAAACACTGTAGGGAGTGACAATGATACTAAGATTCGAAGTACCAACTATCATTTCCGCGCCTCAGATTTATGTTTATTGACACTGAGTGCATTACAAGTGCTTCAAATAAATTTTAAAAACTAAAATAAATAAATTAATGATGATCGCGCCGCCACTAGATGTGAAGCGAAGCACTTCTGAGTAGTTTTCTTGAAGAGGTTCTATATAAATGTGCAATTACGATTACGATCTCGTCAAATCTAGAAACTTCTATAGCGCCGCTAGTTTCATGTAATTTTCCTGAAGAGGTTCTATATAAATGCGCAATTAGGATTACAATTACGACCTCGTGAAACCTATAAACTTCTATAGCGCGGCTAGTTTCATGTAATTTTCCTGAAGAGGTTCTATATAAATGTACAATTACTATTACGATCTCGTCAAATCTAGAAACTTCTATAGCGCCGCTAGTTTCATGTAGTTTTCCTGAAGAGGTTCTCTATGAATGTGCAATTACGATTACGATTACGATCTCGTCACATCTAGAAACTTCTATAGCGCCGTAGTTTGACGTACAAGGCATCGATCAATGGCATGAATCTATGCGAAACCGCATTAGGAACCGAATCCCTTTTCGCAGGACGTATGAAGCCCCAGAGACCGGAAGACGGTGATGTTGTTAAAATTGTGAAGATGATGTCTGATGTAATCGGAATGAGATTGATGGGTCGTGTGGGTTATCAGTCACCGGCTGATCAAAGAGTTAGTGCGTCGTGTGGGGTGATTTCGTTCTAAGTGTGGCCAGAACGGTCGTAGGCATGTTTTGTCTGGCATCTAAGTGCTCGAACTGCCCCTCTGCTTACAGTATGTAGCCTGTGTGCATGATGTGTGTATGTATGTTTGTACGTATGTGTGTATGTATTTATGTATGCATGCATGTTGTTAGAGTCGGCCTGCATGGAAGACCCGGATGTAAGGAGTGACTGAAGGATGAGCCGTCTCTTTAGGGGGTGTAACCCCAGAATCCTTATAAAAGGGGAAGTTTCTTTCAGTTGACTGAGCTTGGCTAGTTAAGATAGGCCGAGTCCTTAGTGGCTCTGTTTCTGTTAGTCGCCAAGACTCCGTTTTACGAGCTGATGTAAAGATCCTCCGTCTGTTGGAGGAACCTGAGAGGTTTTTATGTCCAAGTTGTTCGCTGATGTGAAGACTTCGACTTTTGGCTTCAAAACAGCCGTCGACGTTCTGTCTAATGTCAGGTATTTTGTTTATGTCCTATAACCTTTTGCAAGTGTAAATATACATTTTATCTCAACCCAAGCGAGTTTATTTCCTTTTCTTAGGACTAGCACATAACAATGTATATATGAATGTATGTATGTATGTATGATTGTATGTTTGCATGTGTATATGTATTTATGAATGCATTGGTTTGTATTCATGCATGTATGCATGTATGTATATATGTATCCATGTACATATATACATGTATTTGTATGTATGTACGTATGTTTGTTTGTTTATATGTATGTGTATATGTATTTACGTACGTATTTGTTTGTATGAATGTTTAAATGAATGAATGTATGTCTGTATGTATGTAGGCAAGTATGTACTCATGTATGTAATTTTGTATATAAGTACATAAGTATGTATGTATGTAGCGCCTTTGATGACCTTTCAAAATCAGAAAGAGGTCCTTTAAGTATAGTTGCCATGCATATATCAATGCTTGCTAACCATACATAAAAATGTCTAACAGTGGGCCACGATGATTGAGCTAGAACAGTGGTTCTCAGTTTTTTGCCCCGAGCACCATCTTACCAGTGTGACCAAATTGGTTAGTGTCTGCTGTCATTATAGACATTACTTTCAAGAGTGTGGCCACATTAATCTCTGCTGCCATTATAGACTTTTTTCAAGAGTGTGGCCACATTGGTGCCTGCTGTCATTATAGACTAATTTCAAGAGTGTGGCCACATTAGTGTATGCTGTCATCATAGACATTACTTTCAAGAGCGTGGCCACATTAGTGTCTGCTGTCACCAGACACGCCTTTCAGGACACGCTTTGATTTGTGGTCTCGTCATGCGAGGTGCTGCCATCGCGCGAACTTCTGCTTCCAGATCGCCGCCGATTTCCAATCTTCCGTCGATCGGATTTTAAATCTGATTTTTCCGACGTCTCCTGCGCGCACATCTGACCGTAATTCCGGGGGATTAGAAAGGAATTTTCGCGGGTTTTTGGCCAAAACGAGACGAAAACGTCGGCGCCTTTGAACGAAGCCAAGCTGGCGCAGCATAATCGAATGTGGAAACGAGATAGCGCGTCGTTTCGAACGACGCCGGTAGGGGGCTTTGATTGTCTGGATGTTGGAGAATGATTTTTGTCAGGCGATCGAACACAATGGCCATTGTTAGAGGATGCTGCGAAATAATGGCTACGGTCAGTGCGTGCTAAAAAGAACCGCGAACTGCTAATAAAAAGCCCTGCCTTCTTTAAGAGTAAATAACCATTACTTTCAATGCTCTTACGTTGATAAAAGCCTACTTACTTACTCATTTAAAAGAACCGCTGTGTTCTTTGCTACGAAAGAACCACAAAATCCTTTGCTGCTAAGGAACCGCCTCGTTCTTTGATAGTAGAGAACAACTACTTTCATTGCTGTTACGTTGATAAAAGGCTACTCACTTACTCACTTGAAAGAACCGCTATGTTCTTTTGTGACTTAAGAACCACGTGTGACTTTTCTTCTATAGCATAGGCCTACAAATGACAGCCCTATGCGTGTTGCATACACACAAACATTCATTCATTTATACATTCATACATACATTCATTTATGCATACATATATTCATACATATATACATACATTCATACATATATACATTCATACATAATTCATACATATATATATACATTCATACATACATTCATATATACATTCATACATACATTCATACATATATACATTCATACATACATTCATACATATATACATTCATACATACATTCATACATATATACATTCATACATACATTCATACATATATACATTCATACATACATTCATACATATATACATTCATACATACATTCATACATATATACATTCATACATACATTCATATATACATTCATACTTGCTTTCATTTATACATACAGTCATACATATACATGCATATATATATATATATCGACGGCTGAATGCACTGTTGAATGTACAGCACCCTTTCGTCGATCAGTGTTGTGCTACGGCGCTATATAAATTGTCATTGTTATGCATACAAATATAAATACGTACATAAATACGCGATACACATACATAGAAACGAAATCCCATTCCTCTTCACTTTATTTCAGGGTAAGACTTGTGGGAATAGGAGATACACTTCCTCCACCATGGTTGACGGCGTTCACGTAAACACCCTTGTCCATTTGCCCCATTGCTCCTGTCCTCATTTCTTCCCCTTTCAACCACCAATCCCACCCTTCCAAAACACCGGCGTCTTCCAGTTTTTTTCTAGGGAAGGTGTTGTCTTAATTGTTGGCTTGAATTTGGTTTGGATTGGTGAGTCGTTAGATTTGAATTTGGATTGGATTGTTCAGTCTTTAAGTTTGAATTTGGCTTGGATTGGTGAGTCGTTAGATTTGAATTTGGATTGGATTGTTCAGTCTTTAAGTTTGAATTTGGCTTGGATTGGTGAGTCGTTAGATTTGAATTTGGATTGGATTGTTCAGTCTTTAAGTTTGAATTTGGCTTGGATTTGTGAGTCATTAAATTTGAATTTGGCTTGGATTTATGAGTCATTAAATTTGAATTTGGCTTGGATTTGTGAGTCGTTAGATTTGAATTTGGATTGGATTGTTCAGTCTTTAAGTTTGAATTTGGCTTGGATTTGTGAGTCATTAAATTTGAATTTGGCTTTGATTTGTGAGTCATTAAATTTGAATTTGGCTTGGATTTGTGAGTCATTAAATTTGAATTTGGCTTGGATTTATGAGTCATTAAATTTGAATTTGGCTTGGATTTGTGAGTCATTAAATTTGAATTTGGCTTGGATTTATAAGTCATTAAATTTGAATTTGGCTTGGATTTGTGAGTCATTAAATTTGAATTTGGCTTGGATTTATGAGTCATTAAATTTGAACTTGGCTTGGATTTGTGAGTCATTAAATTTGAATTTGGCTTGGATTTATGAGTCATAATTTGAATTTGGCTTGGATTTATGAGTCATTAAATTTGAATTTGGCTTGGATTTATGAGTCATTAAATTTGAATTTGGCTTGGATTTATGAGTCATTAAATTTGAATTTGGCTTGGATTTGTGAGTCATTAAATTTGAATTTGGCTTGGATTTGTGAGTCATTAAATTTGAATTTGGCTTGGATTTGTAAGTCATTAAATTTGAACTTGGCTTGGATTTGTGAGTCATTAAATTTGAATTTGGCTTTGATTTATGAGTCATAATTTGAATTTGGCTTGGATTTATGAGTCATTAAATTTGAATTTGGCTTGGATTTATGAGTCATTAAATTTGAATTTGGCTTGGATTTGTGAGTCATTAAATTTGAATTTGGCTTGGATTTATAAGTCATTAAATTTGAATTTGGCTTGGATTTGTGAGTCATTAAATTTGAATTTGGCTTGGATTTATGAGTCATTAAATTTGAACTTGGCTTGGATTTGTGAGTCATTAAATTTGAATTTGGCTTGGATTTATGAGTCATAATTTGAATTTGGCTTGGATTTATGAGTCATTAAATTTGAATTTGGCTTGGATTTATGAGTCATTAAATTTGAATTTGGCTTGGATTTATGAGTCATTAAATTTGAATTTGGCTTGGATTTGTGAGTCATTAAATTTGAATTTGGCTTGGATTTGTGAGTCATTAAATTTGAATTTGGCTTGGATTTGTAAGTCATTAAATTTGAATTTGGCTTGGATTTGTGAGTCATTAAATTTGAATTTGGCTTTGATTTATGAGTCATAATTTGAATTTGGCTTGGATTTATGAGTCATTAAATTTGAATTTGGCTTGGATTTATGAGTCATTAAATTTGAATTTGGCTTGGATTTGTGAGTCATTAAATTTGAATTTGGCTTGCAGTTGGTCAGTCGTTAAGCTGGTTTTTCTCTGTCGTGCTATCTGACTGCTATGGGTTGTTTTCTTCGTTTTTTGACTGGAGAATGTGACTGTTGCTTGGTTTAATTACAGCCGTGAATGATGCTCGAATTCTGGTTGGAGCCGATCTAGAAGATCAACAGGTAGGATATAATCTAATCTGATATGATATGGTATATGATATGGTATGGTATATGATATATGGTATATGATGGTATAACGACGCATGGTACGATATGTTACGGTATATGAATTATGATATATGATGTGATGTGATGTGATATGATGTGATGTGATATGATGTGATGTTATGTGATGTGACGTGACGTGACGTGATGTGATAGGATATATGATATGATACGATACGATACAATATATGATATGACATGGGCACAATTCTTTGTTGGTTATTTTAAAAAACAATTGATTTCGGTGTTTCACTTTTTATTCGTACTGATTATAATTTCGCGTAAACGTGGAACTTATTCTAGAATTTCTGTTATGTTTGGGCGTTTACTGTGATGGAATTGTTCTTCGTGTTCGGCTCCATGTTGCAACAACTAATCAAAAACCTGTGTGTTTGTGTATGGGTGTTTGTGTGTGTGTCTGTGTGTGTTTGTGTGTGCGTGCGTGTGTGCCTGTGTGTATCTGTGTTTGTGTGTATGCGCGTGCGCGTGTGTGTGTGTGCGTGTGTATGTGTGTGCGTGCGTGCGTGTGCGCGTGTTTCTGTATGTGTGTGTGGGCGTGTGTATGTGTGTGCGTGCGTGCGTGTGCGCGTGTTTCTGTATGTGTGTGTGTCTGCGTGTGTGTGTGTGTGCACTTCCCGGATGTCGACCGGCCTTCTGAAACGGTTTCTAATTTCACAACACGAGTTCACTTGCTTTGTGAGCCTTGCCTTAGCTTACCTTACCGTACCTAGTTAGCTGCATCGGTAAACGCATACGCCAAGGAAGCCTCTGTGCCTGAAGATCCCCGGTTCCCACGAACCGGTCGTGGCTTATTTCAGAGATTTGAATCTCGGGCTAGTAGGCTAGGGTTCGTCTACGGAGTCCTTAAATGGCGTGGCGACCATTCAAACAGGCAGCGGTGGTGAAGTATCTCACCCGATAGGGTCGAGGCCATACGGTCGCTATAAAAAAACATGTACAATTTACAGTTTTACAATTTACATTTGTTTACGGGTGCTATTATTTTCGCTGATCAACAAACTGACCGAAAGATGTCGCAACTGTCGGCGAACGGTTGACCATGAAAAGGCAATAAAGATTAATTGGATTTGGTCTCGCAGGGGTTTGACCTTTTAAGCCCGGGGTAATTATAAGAAACAGACGCCGGAAGTCTTTCTTCTTAAGGGTTGACCGTTTCAACCCGAAGCCATTAGTAATAAATGGAGTTTGGTCTTAGCGGACGACCCACGTCGGCTGACATAATTGATCCGCGTCCAGGGTTAGGGACCAAGTCCGCTCAATTATTTAGCGCCAGATGAGGTGAACACATGGAGACATACATAGATATATAGACAGATGTTTAGATATACATGCGCACAAACTCAGACGTACACACAGATGCTCATGCGTGTGTTTGTTTGTCTGGCTGTCATGTGGTCTGTTTGTCTCTCCATGTTTATCTGCCTCTCTGTCTGTGTGTCTGTGTGTGTCTTGTGTCTGTCTGTCTGTCTGCCTGTCTGTAGGAGACAGAAACAGATAAACAGGGAGAGACGAACAGAACAGACAGACAGGCAGGCAGACAGAAGACTCTATCTCTGTCCCTGTCTGTCTGTGTGTCTGTGTCTGTGTGTCTGTCTGTGTGTCTGTCTGTGTGTCTGTCTGTGTGTCTGTCTGTGTCTGTCTGTGTGTCTGTCTGTGTGTATGTGTGTCTGTGTGTCTGTCTGTCTCTGTCTGTCTGTCTGTGTGTCTGTGTGTCTGTGTCTGTGTGGCTGTGTGTCTGTGTGTCTGTCTGTCTGTCTGTCTGTCTGTCTGTCTGTCCATTGCAACGTTATTGCTCCTCTGATTATCTTCATCCTCTGACGAAGCCTTAGTCTTGGAGCAATTATCTCTCCCAACAAAAATAGACGGACATAATTTGCCTCAGGAGCCTCCCGTTCGTCCTCCCCACCTAACCCCATCTCGAGAACCCTCGGCCTCAAGGGTCGCCATCATTCTCCCCCTCTGCCATCAGGCAAGTCAGTCTGTCGGCCACGAATTTCCTTTTCAGTAGTAATTGAACGCGAAACGACTCAGCGGACTTCTATAATAGTAGCATCAACGCAGAACTCCATGTTCGCTCTGGAAGGAATTAAAACGGATAGTTTAATTATTGTTAAGTTAACTATCTCGCTATTGCAAATTTAACTTATCTGTTTTAATTGTGACTATAAAGTAAAAATTGTAAACAGACCTCTTTAAAAATAGCTACACAGTGATTTCATCTGTGGGGAAAATACCCTTACAAAATGGCGATTGGAATGGTAAACATTGCGGCCAAAGGTCAGAGGGTCGTCGCCTTGTGGGCTGTTTTGAGGCCGAAGAAGGACATTTCAAAGATAAATCTAGTCGAACAATATTTTATTATATCATAATAATTTACCTATTATTTTACTTCGGGTTGCATAAAATAGTTAAATTTAAAATCATTGAGATTAAATTCTAGTTGGTATTAAACTTAAATAGTTATTTCTATTAGTTATATTTCAGCAACAATCGATTGGTGCTGTGCAGTACGATAACGGCGCTATAGAAGTCCTTAGATTAGATTAGATTAACCAACGATATTTACGTCTATTTACAAGTAAACACAAGTCCCGCGAACCGTTATTTACATCACCTAATTCCTATGGACTTAGGAAGGCGACGTTGGGCTTAACGTGCAACTGCTGTTGTACAGAAGTCCATGGGCGGTCGTCTGCGAGTCCTAGACCAATCAGAAGCATTCTATTGGAGTTGCCCGGATGAGCCTTTCCAAACCCGTTGATGCTCATACACTGGCTCCTATTGTGTGTCGCGGTTGATGGTCGCTCAATCGAATCTGTGATTTCTATAGCGCCTGTTAAATCTCTAGACTAGTAAATGCATAAATATAACACAAGTAAGTAAGTAAGTAAGCAATTCGTTTGTTAACATGCCATCGTAACATGTAACATAAGTAATTATATATATATGCATATATACATACATATATATATACATAAACACCTGCGTATGAGATATATAGATGCATACCTTAGCATATCATACATGTACATACATACATAGATACATATAATAGCATACATACATACCATTGCATGTCATACATACATTTGTACATACATGCATACTATAGCATATCGTACATACATACGTACATACATACATACATACAAACCATAGCATATCATACATACATACACCTACGTATAAGATATATAGATGCATACCTTAGCTGAATGTACATGTACATTCATACATACCTTAGTATGTCATACATACATTTGTACATGCATACATACTATAGCATATCGTACATACATACATACATACCATAGTATGTCATACACACATCTATACATACATACATACATATATAGACACGTACACACATCTATACATACATACATAGACACATACACACATCCATACATACATGCATACATGCATACATCCATACATACATACATACATCCATACATACATACATACATCCATACATACATACATACATACATACATACATGCATGCATACATACATGCATACATCCATACATACATACATACATACATACATGCATGCATACATGCATACATCCATACATACATACATACATCCATACATACATCCATACATACATACATACATCATACATACATACATCCATACATACATCCATACATACATACATACATCCATACATACATACATACATTGTGCGCATAGCAATACACGTCCCTATACACAACCCAACAAACGGACAAAGCAGTGGCTAAGTCTAAGAAGTGGCAGATCGTTTGCCTGGCGACATTAAGGACGTCGGTTCGATTCCTCTTAGACGCACACTTACTCAGCTCCGACAGGTAGTCGGAACCGATGCATCGTCGGTAGCTTATGTTGGCGCCATATGAATTACCCGCAACGAGTGCCTGGATTATACAGTGGCTATGCCCTGCTTGCCAGACAGTTTATGCTGTTGGCTGAGTGTCGTGCGTTGGGTGATCGACCCTATTATGTATGTCATGCGCCAGCCAGCCACTCCTCGGCTGTCTGCCTGTGTCTGCCTGTCTGTTAGCTGGGTCGTTTGCGTCTGTCTGTCTACCAGGCAGTTTATCTGTCTGTCTGCCAGCCTATCTCTGTCTTTTCCTTCCTGCTTTTCTGCCTATATATCTGTGTGTCTGTCTATCTGCCCGCCTGCGTGTCTCGCCACCTACTTTTGTCTATCCGTCTGTTATTTGTGGGTCTGCCTACCTTCATGCTTGTGTATCTGTCTTGTAATCTGTCTGTCTGCCTGCCTGCCTGCCTGCCTGTCTGTTTGTCTGCCTGCCTGCCTGCCTGCATTTTTGTCTGTCTGTCTGCCTGCCTGCCTGCCTGCCTGCCTGCCTGCCTGCCTGTCTGTCTGTCTGCCTGTCTGTCGGTCTGCCTGCCTGCCTGTCTGTCGGTCTGCCTGTCTGTCTGCCTGTCTGTCGGTCTGCCTGCCTGTCTGTCGGTCTGCCTGTCTCAGCTTGCGTCGTTTGTTTGTTGACAGAGCGATATTTAGTGTCAAAAGTCGAGGCTGCGTAATTTCTGTTTCTATAGCGTTAGTTCGCTCTTATCGTCTGGCGACGCAGCGGATTCAGCGCGAGCGGCATCGCTAATCGGCTGGGCGACCAGACCAGACGGTACTTAGCGAGTCCTATATAATGGACCCGGTCCGTTGAGAGGCGACGGTAGAGGTCGACAGTGTATTGGCCGTAACTGGTCGGTAAATATTTAAGAGAGGACTCGGATGACGAGATTAACGGACGGACGGAGGAATACAGATAGCCTTCGATAAGGACCACGCGGGTGGGGTTTTGTCTTTTATTATACAGTTTTATAGTGTCTGCGCAGATTCCAAACACCACCCACCGTAGCCGCCTGCCTGCCTGCCTGCCTGCCTGCCTGCCTGCCTGCCTGCCTGCCTGCCTGACTGACTGACTGACTGACTGACTGACTGACTGATCTCGACTTGGAACCGAACCCTTCTTGCCTATCGATTTTCTCTTGACTGAGCGCCTGTGAATAACCTGGTTCCCGCGACTTTGCTTTCGTTTGGCGCTGTAGAAATCTCGAGCTGACGATTACGATTGTTAGGTTTAAAAGGCGGTTTATAAATAGCTAGATGTGTCCGTCTGGTAGTGTCCTGTCCGATGCACTGGTCATTCATTGGTCATCTTGTGGTCAAACGTTGTTTTTCTCTGGCCGTCATTTAGTCATCATCTGCATGGTCATTATCTGGTCAATTTGTGGTCATGCTCTGGTCATTTTCTGGCCATTATCTGGCCATCGTGTCATCATCTGGTCATCAGAGTCATCCTACAGCAAATCTCTGGTCATCCGGTGGTCATCCTACGGCCTTTCTAGTCATCCTGTGGTAATCTTCTGATCATTTTCTGGCCATCCATCATCTGGTCATTCTCTGGTCATCTGTTGGCCATCATCTAGTCATCCATCATCTGGTAATCTACTGATCAAGCGTTGATTATGCTCTGCTCATCCGGTGGTCATCCTATGATCATTTTCAGGCCATCCGTCATCTGGTCATTCTCTGGTCATCTGTTGGTCATCATCTGGTCATCCGTCATCTGGCCATCATCTGGTCATCATCTGGTCATCATCTGGTCATCATCTGGTAAACCATTGATCGTGTTTTGGGCATCCTGTTATCAGCCATAAACAATAAATACCGACCGACATTCCATTCTCAACATTGTCTGGTATACCAGACAATCCTTTGAAGAGCTTGTATCAGACACTACAGGCTGGCTGTTGGCCTATTTGCAAAGCGATTATAAATTCGCTTTCGCCAATTCTCTCGCCACACAACAAACCCAATTACCTGAGATTCGGCCAATGAATTGTTTAGCTTCGCATTTGACAGCCCAAAAACATTGTCTGGTTGCGATAGACACACTAATGTGGCCAGATTGCTGGCATTTTTAAACCGTATGGATAAATACTCTGAGAACTTCTACAGCGCCAGTGTATTAATGCTCAATTCATCTGGGGTAAGTCTCTGCAAAGAAAAATCAGTGTGCTAACCAAAACCCAGGGTGGGTCCGGTCGAAAGCTAGGAGAAAAATCCAAAAATACAGGGAGACAGCTATGAAGAGGTTCTTGCGTTAATGTCTGATAGTTCGAGACCTTACTTTACACTACTGTACCTTCGATCGGTGGTCGGTCGTCTGCGGTCGCGGATTCCTTGTGACAGGCGGATTACTGACAAATTGGATTCCTACGCCAATCGATTTGCGTGGGACAGATTTTGTCAGCGGGCGCTAGAGGGCGTGGTGAGTGGGGGACCGAGCATGCGCAGTGACGCACTTTCGACGCGAAATAATTTCCGGATCCTACTGCGGGGATTTTATAAATGTGCTCCTAAACTTGTAAATGAATTCCTCATCATCGTCGTACTCGTTTCCTCTTTCTCCACCTCTGCCTTCTTCCTCCTCTTTCTTATTTCCCCACGTCACATTGTACTATTGTGTCTTTCTCTTTCATTTTTATATTTTTAATCATTCTTCTCCTCTCCTCTTTTCCACACCTCCTCTTGTTCCTTCTAATCCTGTTCTACGTCCTCTTATTTCTCTTCTTCTCCTACTCTTCTTCCTCTTCCTCTTCTTCCTCTTTTTCCTCCTCTTCTTGTCTTCACCTTCCTCCTCGTCTTCTTCCACTTCCTCCTCATCTTCTTTCCCCTCCTCTTCCTGATTCGCCTTTTTCTTCTCTGCCTGTATTTTCCCTGTCTTATCCTCTGCGCAGTTTTGAGTTCCATTAAGCTACTATTACTTAGAAGTCCTCAGACGGCGGTGGAATGCACGAAGTTTCGCATCCAGTTGCTACCGACTTTGACTTTAGAACCAGGCGGATTGGATCAGAGGTCTAATGATGCTTTATGTAGCGCCAGTTTGCGTGCTCGCATTGCTGCGATTGCCGTAATTGTGCAGTCGGCCGTCAGAAGATGTCATTCACGCGAAACTTAAATAAACTATCGGCTGGCGACAGATGGCACCACCAATCGCTATTACCTCGGCGCATCATCCGCCTGTCATATATCGTCCGTGTATGTTTATATAGATAATCGCGAATACAGCATAAAACACGCAAACAACAGAATATATGTGTATATTTATTACTTACAGACACATATACATACTTGAATTAAATTGAACTGAAGGCGTTTTATTGATGAAACAAGAACAGGAAAGAAAAAATACGATAATAACTTTAAGTTATGAACGTTTTATGCTGATTCTGTCAAAAGGATCGGCCAACCCGCTTGGATTGTCCTCTTTCCATTGGAAGCATTTCATGTATCCAACCGATTTATGTCTAATGATATTGTTCTGGCTGAATATAATTCTACGAAATAATAGAAAAACTTAACTAAAAATTTTAAGTCGCGGACGGTTGAGTGTTTATAATTAAACAGTGCAATGATCGTTTATGTCTATTTAAAATGAATAAAATTCGAAGAAATTAATAGAAAAAACTTAATTGCAAATTACAGTAAAAGCTCGCGGGCAGTTGAGTCCTTATAATTAGACAGTGCAATTATTGTTTATGTCTATTTAATTTGAATATAATTTGAAGAAAATAATTGAAAAAACTAAAAATTTTAAGCTCGGGGAACAGTTGAAATAGAATCGTTGATATATGGAGTTGGTTGAAGTCATTTGAATAATTGGAATAATAATAATGATAATTGGAATAAAGACCATAATAAAATAATACACCTGAGTCGAATGGAGCTGATGCCAACAAAGTCTAAACACTCAGCTGTTTCGCGAGCTTTAAATTTTTAGTTAGGCCTACAAATTTTTAAATTATTTTCTTAGTAGTAAGTAGTAAGTGAGTTTATTGCTCCAAAAACAGAACAAAACATTGCAAATGTAAGTAACAAAACACTTTTTTGGATCCAAAGGTCTACCCAAAAGGGGCCAAGGTCCCAGCTAATTTAGGGCGGCCTATAATACAGTATATATCGATGGCTAAACAACATCTGTCCACGAAGAAAAGAAATAGCCTACTACTTTGGCAAAACTAAAATTCAAATAAATTATACAATGTTCAGTCGCAAGAAACACTAAAATATCGAATAATCTGCTTCTTAAATAAATTTAAATTAGGTCAAGAACGTAAATTCTCCTATTATATTTATTCATTCTTCTTTTCGTTCGGAACAATTTAAATGGACACAAATCGGTTGGATACATGAAATGCTTCCAGTGGAAAGAGGATAATCCTAGCGGGTTGGCTGACCCTGTTCACAGTATAAGCACAAAACATTCATAACTTAAAGTTATTATCGTATTTTTTCTTTTCTGTTCTTGTTGAATCAATAAAACGCCTTCAATTCAATTTAATTCAAGTAGCCTATGAATATATTTCAAACCAGGCATAACCACCGTTGCTACCATTAATCCAAAGGACTTTAAAATATGGAATGGTCTCCGATAATCCTACAGATAACAAACCAAGAACAACCGGAGTTGGTGCCAAACTCCGCCACTGCCTTTAGTCGGGTAGTGCCAGTCCCGAGCCTGGATAAAGGAGGAGGGCGCGTCAACGGCCTTTGATGCCATAAGATCTCGTTAAACATTGGAACTACTACTAGTTTGTGCCTTTTAATCCTAAGGGCCTTCGCAATCCAGACTCCCCTAGACGTCATCCAAAAGCGCACCTGCCAACGAGAAACATGGCGGCGCCGAACACAAAAGATCTTCACAGCACCAGGCGACCTTTCAAAGACCCCATCCTTACCACGCCCTCTCCCTCCGCCTCATCATCTTCGTCTTCATCGTCGTCATTCGTTCCGCGGATTTAACTTCCCTCGAGGGCTAATCAATAACTTCCCTCACCCTCATCCTTAAAGCTCCTTCATCGCCCAACTCAGCGACCTCCGCCCGCTGCAGTTGACAGGCACCGGCTACTTATTACTGACCCATGCCTCTTTGTCACCAGCCGTCACTACGCGGCGCCACGCTACACTGCGTCTACAATGTCTGCAAGAAACAGGAACTAATGTGGCACAACACAAACTGTCTAGTATTAATGTATTTGCTGCTTAAGTCTGTGGGACCTCGTGGATGACAACTGGTTTGTTACGTACAGTGAATTGTGATTTGGATTGAGGTTTAGCTTAGAAGCGACATCGATTGATACCTTGAGCATAACGAAAAACGGCGCTATAATCGTAATCGTAAACTCCAAATTTCTAAAGCGCTACTTTAAAACTAAGCGCAGGGCGCAAGTTTATTCACGAGCGCTGCGTCAAGTCAGTGGGGTTGTCCAAAGATGCCACGTCGAGAACAAAATCCGGTTGCCAGAAGACCAGCGCGAGAAGGGGGAAAGGAGCTGTTAGGGTGGGTTGTGTTTAAGCTGAGAGAAGTGGGAAGGCAGCGGAAGTTTCCCGGATTAGAATAGACTTGAATTTGAATGGAGTTCTCTGACCGATCTCGATTTTGGTTAAGCACGGTTTCGGTTGAAGAGACCATCGTTTGATGCCTTTGCTTTATGCTTAAGGCACTCAGTCGATGAATGTCTAGCTTCTAGGAATTGTTCCATACACGCTTTTGCTGTTAAAAAGACACTGCCTTTGCGATTGGGCCGCAGTAGTAACTTCTTTAAAGTAAAGTATCCCATATCTCACAAATGAGACGTAGGGGAGGCGTTCATCTCCTTATCTTGGCCCTTGAGCCAGCAGTGGATGAATCCCAAGGTCCTGGACACGGGGCCAGTGCATCGCAAGACTTGCCGTTTACTTCCCAGCTTACGCCGGTACCAAATTCCACTGCTTGGTGACAGAGGCACGGTGTGCGCAAACAACTTGCCGAGGGTCATTACACGGAGTCGAACCCGCAACCGCATGATCACTGGCCAAACGCATTACCAATAGACCACCGTTCCATACATTAATTCTTGAGAAGTTAAAGTGTCCTCCGAAATCTCCTAGTACTCTGACCACAGTAGTGTAGGGCATTAACAGACATTAGCTGAGCCATCGAATTCGAGTGTGGGCGTTGGCGCGCGTCCGGAGAAATGATATACTGTCTTCGGATACCGTTGACGAGGATTATGACGACAGCCGGGCCGTGTCGGTCTTCCGGAGACCCCCATCGTATTAGCCCCATTCATCATCCTTCTCCTGCCAAGGGGTTGGAGAGGGAGGCAGAGAGGGAGAGTGCGGCGGCATCGCCGAGGGATTTGAGTACCCGTACCCGGCCTAATGAAAGCCCCCGGGGGGTGGCGGATTCGTCCGCCTGGTCCGTCATTTTGCCTAATCAATTGCCGTTGTATTCTTCCGATTTGACTTGAGCTCCGGCAACGATCGAGGGAGGCCGCGTGGAAACTTCACCCACTTGGATTAGATCTTAATCTACGGGGATGGGTTTGTACCCGTCATTAACGGAGGATCCTAATGTCTCTGTCTCTGTCTGTCTCTGTCTGTCTCTGTCTCTGTCTGTCTCTGTCTGTCTGTCTGTATGTCTCTGTCTGTCTGTCTGTCTGTCTGTCTCTGTCTGTCTTTCTCACTGTCTGTCTGTCTCTGTCTGTCTGTCTCTGTCTGTCTGTCTCTGTCTGTCTGTCTCTGTATGTCTGTCTCTGTCTGTCTGTCTGTTTCTGTCTGTCAGTGTCTCTCTCTCTCTCTGCCAACGTTACCTCCAGCCACCCTAGTGTCGTAATCGTAAACTCCAAATTTCTAAAGCGCTACTTGAGAGGAAAGCTAAGCGCAGCTTATTCACGAGCGCTGCGTCAAGTCAGTGGGGTTGTCCAAAGATGCGATGTCAACAACCCCGGTCGCCAGAAGACCAGAGAGAGAGAGAGAGAGACGGAGAGAGAGAGAGAGAGAGAGAGAGAGAGAGATAGACGGGGGGAGAGAGAGAGAGAAAGGGGAGAGGAGCTCTTAGGGTGCGTTGTGTTTAAGCTGAGAGAAGGGAAGGCAGCGGATTCGATCGATAAGGGTGGGATTTCTTGAAAAGGTGAGATTAGAATCTGTTTTACATTATCTTATCTGACGTCACACCTTACCTCATCTTACCTGACCTCACCTTTCCACAAGGACAATATACTTCGTCTTACCTCCTTCATATTGCCTTTCCTCATCTTTTGACCTGACTGCCTGTCTGCCTGACTCTTGGATCTTGACCTGGAACCGTTTCTGACCCTCCTGCCGAACGATTTTGTTTTGACTGAGCGCCTGTGAATAGGCTGGTCCCCGCGACTTAGCTTTTGTTGGGAGCTGTAGAAATCACGAGTTTACGATTACGATTACCTTACCATAAGGATCCCATTCTTACCTTTACCTCTTTCATACCACCTTACCTCGCATCACATCATCTTACTTTCTCCTCACCTTACGTACATTATCTCAACTTAACAGCAAATTTCCTGCATGGATGTTGTGACGAGGCGCTATATGAATTATGTATAAGAATATATTACGTGTAAGTCGGCCATTTTCTACCGTTAGTTGGCAAATCTGGTGTCCGTCGGGGAAGCGGGAGTTGGTAATTTGACTAATATGTTTACTTGGTGGATGGTAATTGTATGGAGATGCGATGATGACATCGAGCAAAGACGGACGCTCTATTTCCATCGATGTCTGTGGTTATATCTGTCTCTGTCTGTCTGCCTCTCTCTGTGTCTGTCTGTCTGCCTTTTTGGCTCTGCCTCTGTCCCTAACTCTGTCTGTCTGTCTGTTTCTCTCTCTGTCTGTCTGCCTCTCTGCCTTTGTCTGTGGCTCTGCCTCTGTTCCTAACTCTTTCTCTCTCTATCTCTGTCTGTCTCTCTGTCTATCTCTCTGTCTGTCTCTCTCTGCCTCTCTGCCTTTGTCTGTGGCTCTGCCTCTGTTCCTTACTCTGTCTGTCTATCTCTCTCTCTGTCTCTCTCTGCCTTTGTCTGTAGCTCTGCCTCTGTCCCTAACTCTCTCTCTCTCTCTCTCTCTCTCTCTCTCTGCCTCTCTGCCTTTGTCCGTGGCTTTGCCTCTGTCCCTAACTCGGTGTGTATCTGTATGCCTACGTGTGCGTATCTCTTTGTGCCTATGTGTGTATCTCTGTGAGCCTGTGCGTGTGTATCTCTGTCTCTGTCCGTGGCTGTGTCTGTGTGCCTATGTGTGTGTCTCTCTGTCTCTGTGTATGGCCGTGGGTTGGGTGACAGCTTCGCAGAGCAGCGAGAAAATTCTCCCCGAATGGAGATTAATGAGAAGCGGATCACGGATAAGACGAGTCGTAAAGAAACGGAGGCAGGCGGTCAATGAATGAGAGGAAGTGAGACAGACAGAGAGACAGACAGACAGACAGACAGTCAAGGAATGAGAGGAAGTGAGACAGGCAAACAGACAGACAGACAATCAGTGAATGAGAGGAAGTGAGACAGGCAGAGAGACAGAGAGACAGTCAAGGAATGAGAGCAAGTGAGACAGCAGACAGACAGAGAGGCAGTCAAGGAATGAGAGGAAGTGAGACAGGCAAAGAGACAGAGAGACAGTCAAGGATTGAGAGGAAGTAAGAAGACAGGCAGACAGACAGAGAGACAGTCAAGGAATGAGAGGAACTGAGACAGGGAAAGACAAATAGACAGACATAGACATTAACGGACAGAGACAGACAGACAAAGAGAAAGCAAGAAAGACCAACGACCGACAGACAGACAGACAGGCAGACCGACAGACAGTCAGACAGACCCTAGCAGACAGATAGACAGGGATAAACATAGATAGGCAGATATACAGAATGAGATGGGGAGGGGTAGAGGTGGAATTACATGACACAATTTGTCTGCCAAGTGGGTCAAAGTGGCTACTGACATCTTTTTCAGACAACGACCAGCCACGTTAACCTATCAGACTACTTATTTGCATTACCAGCTTCAGTGCTAGGTTAGTTTGTCACTAACGCTAGCTCATTAGTCATTCGGTAGATGTCGCTAGTCGTTTCCAACAGCATTCAGCAGATGTCGCCAAAGTCGAAGTGGTTGCGTCACTGATCCGCTGCGTAGAGCCCGTCATCTTATGACGTGCTTTCGAATTGCGCAATCGGTATTTGTTCTCTTAATGTGTCTGGGGTCACTAGTGTCTGCTGTCAGCAGACACTACAGTTTTTAGAGTGTGCTACGACTTCTGTTTTGTTTGGCAAGCGAGCCACACGTACGTTCTTCTCCAGAGTCGTTCATCATCGTTCGTCTTGTCCGTTTAATAGGAATGCCCGTGGACTACTGTATAATGTACTTGGATAAAAAACGGAGTATTGATTCCAGTAAGAGGTGGTTCTTGATTCTGATTTCATCGTCAACTGATATCATGTTTATCAGGAAAACGGTGCTATAGAAATAGAAAATTAGAGTCTCACACCTAGGCCCATAAGAGCCTTATGAAGGGTGCGGCAGCCGATTGGATAGAGCGCTCGGCTTATATGTAGGTCACGGTAGCCGATTGGATAGAGCGCTAGGCGTGTGTGTAGGTCACGGTAGCCGATTGGATAGAGCTTGCGTTTGTATGTAGGTCACGGTAGCCGATTGGATAGAGCTTGCGTTTGTATGTAGGTCACGGTAGCCGATTGGATAGAGCGCTCGGCTTGTATCCAGGTCACGGTAGCCGATTGGATAGAGCGCTTGGCTTGTAACGCTGACAGTACGGGTTCGAGCCTCTTCCCTTAATACGGTTACTGCGTAGGGACCTTGAGCAAGTCCTTCTCTCACAATTGCTTCATGCTTCAGATTCAGATTTACTGACCTTGCGCACATAATAAATGCAAAAATATTACTACTACTACTACTACCACCACCACCACCACCACCACCACCACCACCACCACCACCACCACCATACCGACATCGTTCAAGGTGCTTTCCGCGTCCTTCTTCCCGTTCATTTTTACCATAAAGAACTCCGTGCGATACCCGTCATCGGCCGGGGCCCTCCACCCCCCTATGTTCTGTCCTCCCCTATATTCCTCCGACTTCCGTCGGTGGAGTCCGCTATGCAGCGCTACCGTCCGACCGACAGACTGTAGCAAATTGCTCGGCCGTATATCTCGTGTTCGCCGGCTTACTATGTTCAACGAAGTGGCGGAAATTTCATGGGCGATCCATCGTCTGGAATTTGCCGCGGTTTGCAGCCGAGTGGTCACGGGGCCGGACCGCCTCTGCCTCCGTCTCCGCTGCCGCCGCTCCGGTGTGAGGCCAAATCGGGTCCAGGCGAAAACTGTCCGAGAAATATTGTGAACAAACCGGTTCGCTTTCTTTTTCGCAGCCTTTGAGGCTGTATTTTGTGCGCGTTGACAATTGTCTGTTTAATAATAAAAGTAGTAGCAGTAGTAATGGTAGTATCAGCAGCAGTAGTAGTAGCAGTTGCAGTAGCAGCAGCAACAGCGGCGGCTGCGGTGGTGGTGGTGGTGGTAGTGGTAACGACATGTTTTCCACTCAAAACATTCCTCTTTCACAGATCCTATCCTGACACCCCTTCTTCCTCTGATCTCTCTCCTCTCCAACCCCAAACACCACCACCCCCGTAGCTGCCACGCTGTCTCTCTGCCTGACTCTTGGATCTTGACCTGGAACCGAACCCTTTTGCCTATCGATTTTGTTTTGACTGAGCGCATGTGAATAAGCTGGTCCCCGCTGCGCGGCTTTCGTTGGGCGCTGTAGAAATATCGGGATGACGATTACGAAATTCGCCTCCCCTGTTGCAACCAAACAGTGGTTGCAGTGGGAACTTTTTTCGCTCTGGACCAGACCTGACACCACCCCGGGCCCCCTCGCCAACCGAATCGCGGGGCTTACTCGAGTCGGCTGCGCGTGAAAGCATTGACGCGATGATTTGTGGAGCGCCGTCCGTTGAAGAGACGGGTTTACTAACACCATCTTTCCGGTCGGATCTTGCCGTAACTACTTAGACTTAGAGGATTCTGGGTCGTAGGTTGTTGGGAATCTGGGTCGGGTGAGATGGCGTGAACTTTGAGTGCGTTGGATTCGAGGTCGAGTTATGTGTCGGGTCAGATGAACTGTGAACTTGGAGTGGGTCGAGTTTTGGTTCGGGTCAGATCGGGTGAACTTTGAACTTTTAAGTCCTGTTGCAGGTCAGAGTTTTGGCTTTAGTATCGGTAGTTGAGAATTGCATTAGCTTAGTTTACGTTACCTTATATGTACCTTGCCTTAACTTACCTTACCAATTACCTTGCCTTGCCTTGCCTTGCCTTGCCGTACCTTACATGTACCTTGTCTTGACTTACCTCGACTTATAACCTTACCTTACCTTACCTTACTTTACCTAGCCTTGCCTTGCCTTTCCTTTCCTTACCTTAACTTATTACCTTCTCCTATCTTACCTTACCTTACCTTTACCTTACCTTGCCTTCCCTTAATTTATTACCTTCTCCTACCTTAGCTTAACTTACGGCGCTTTATTACCTGAACTCGCTTTGCCTTTCCTTGTCTAACAAGACTCGAAGATTATCACAGAAAATTTCGGCGCGGCTGCGGAAATGCCGACACCAGTGCCCGCTGATTCGATCAGCGACGGGTGAAGACGTGGTGGTCAGACCCACCACCACCGCCCTCCAGGTTCCAGGCAGCGACCCTCCACCTCGCCCACCCCACCCCTTCTTCCCGCACATCCATCTAGCGGTCGCTATCTGCAACTATCGATTTCTAGTGATAGGTAGACGCCGTTATGCAAGCCGACGACGTTGGGCTAACTCGACGAACAACGAACAAACTGCACGGGATGTAGGACTATGTTAGTAACCTAGGAGTTGTTACGGTCGGTTGGGTTTAGGCTGAGAGAAACTGGATTGCACGGATCGGGGTAAGATTTCTTGACAAGACGGGGTTTTAATTTTGAATGGAAAGCCTGAGGGGTGATAGATAGTGACCTCAGTTGGACTTAAAAGTTCAAAGTTCACTCGACATGACCCGAAACAAAACTCGTCCCAATCCAGTTTCAAAGTTCATGACTCTACCTCGAATCCGACACACTCAAAGTTCACGCCATCTCACCCGACCCAGAGGCAAGGGGTGGTGGGTGAAGGACAGAAGGGGTGGAGGAACGGATTTTGGGGGGAATTCAAGGTGGACATCATTTCAGAGTCGAGGTGCAGTGCAGTATATGAATCGATTAGAGAACTTAAGATGAGTAGTTACTGGGGACGGATTAGAGTGAGCTAAGATGATGACTGGTGGCATCAGACACTTCTGGGCAGAACGCTCAGAGTCCAGAAATGCGGCATCGCAAATGTGGCCTGGATTCGATCCTCTCGATGCCATAAATAAGAGGGTAGAGGGTCTACCATTAGGCCACTTGTTTGTCGCATATTCAAGCGTCCCATTCAGTCTAGTGTCTGGAGTTGCTAGGCATTACGTTTAGGATAGAAATGTAAGTGGGTTCCATTTTACTGACGACACTGAATGCGATTGTCCCATCTTGCTGACGGCACCCGATGCGATTGTCCCATTTTGCTGACGGCACCCGATGCGATTGGCATCTGTATAAACAGACAATTTACGTGACACCGCGGTTGACTGATGCGGCGCGGAGTGGCGGGCGCCCAAGCGGGAGCGCCTCGGTCCATCGCCCGCCCTCGGCCGATGGTCACGGACTGGGTGCAGAATGCCCCTGGCTGCCCTGGCGGACGAAGGCTTGTCCTCATTAAATCCTTAATGGCTGCGGGGCTTTGTGGAGCGCGAGGATGGTCGCCGTTTATCCTCCGTCCGAGTTCTGGGGGTTTTGGATGGATAAGTTTATCCAAGTTCTGACCTTATTAACCTCCTGGAACGGGATCCGTCGTCTTCGGACGATTTCACCATCTTTGCTATCACATCATCATCGTCGTCGTCGTTGTCGTCATCATCTTCATCATCATCACCACCACCACAACCACCATAATAATCATTAGCATTTCTTTCTCCTGTTCCTCCTCCTCTTCTTCTTCATCTTCCTCCTCCTCTTCTTCATCTTACTCCGCTTCCTCTTCTCCTTTTCCCCTTTCTCCTACTCCTCCTTTCTCCTTCTCCTTCTCTTCTTCCTCCTCCTCCTCCTCCTCTTCTCTATCTTCTTCTTCCTCCTCCTCCTCCTCTTATTTTTCTTCTTTTTCCTCCCTCTGCCCCTACTCTTTCTCCTCTTTCTATTCCTCCTTTTTCTCCTCCTCCTCTTCCTCCTCTTCCTCCTCCTCTTCTTCCTCCTTCTCTTCTTCTTCCTCCTCCTCCTTCTCTTCTTCCTCCTTCTCTTCTTCCTCCTCCTCCTCTTCCTACTTCTCCTCGTCGTCCTCTACCTCCTCCTCCTGTTCTTCTTCTTCCTCCTCCTGCTCCTCCTCTTCTTCTTCCTCCTCCTCTTCTTCCTCCTCTTCGCTCTCCTTCTCCTCGTCGTCGTCGTAGTCCTCCTCCTTCTCCTCCTGCTCTTCCTCCTCTTCCTCCTCCTCCTCCTCTTCTCCTTAGCCTATAAACAGAAATGAACGGCTGAAACCGACGTCAGTCTGTCACTGACACGAGAATGGATCTTCGCCAACCGTTCGCCATCTTTCTCCGGTTGCAACCGAGTCGGGTCAAAGTTCACTTCGCAAATGCCGCTTTTTCAATTAACCCTTGACCCGTCGCCCCATTCGTTTTCTCCGGCCTTCCACTTTGAGGACAGCTCCCGCTCTTAACAATCAGCGTGGCCCTACAGGATCAGGTGGACACACATTGTCTGATGAAATCGTGCAGGAATGGTCAATCTTGTGGCTACAATAAGTAGCCACATTATTTTATGGCTGTAATAATAATAATAATAATAATAATAATAATAATAATAATAATAATAATAATAATAATAATAATAAGAGATCAATCAATTTATATTCTTTACCTAAATTTTTAGTTCATGATGGATCATTTCACCTGGGGTATGATGATGATGATGATGATGATGATGATGGTGGTGGTGGTGGTGGTGGTGGTCGTGGTGGCGGTGATGATAATGATGATGATGATGATGATGATTAATACATGATAATATGCAGACTTTGTGTGGCCTGGAAAGTCAAAATTATTATCTGCCTGCCAGCCACAGTGATATATGCCTCACTACAACAGGAAATGTGTCCATGCCGCGCAGTAGTGTCGACTGTTGGCAGACATACTAAATGTCCTCTAATTCAAGTCCTTAGCCACATTATTATCACAGAATAGATTTTAGTGAGTAAGCAAACTTAACAGTAAGTAGACTGTGGAAATTTTCTAATTCCTTCTACTGTTCCTATGCCTCCTCCTTCTCCTCCTCCTCGTCCTCTTCCTCCTCCTCATTCTCCTAGTGTTCCTATTCATCATTCTGTTACCATTCCTCCTCCTGTTCCTATTCATATTCCTCCTACTGTTTCCATTCCTCCTCCTCCTCCTCCAATTCCTATTCCTGTTCCTGTTCCTATGCCTCCTACTCCTGTTCCTGTTATTATTCATCCTCCGCTTTTCATTCCTCCTTCTCCTTCTGTTGCTCCTCCTCCTCATTCCTCCTTCTTTTGTACCCATTCGTCCTCCTCGTGTTTCCATTCCTCCTTCTGTTCTATTCCTCCCCTTATTCTGTTCCTATTACTCCTCCACCTATTCCTCTTCCTCCTTCTCCTCCTGCTGCTGCTGCTGCCGATGCTGATGATGATGATTCAATTATCGCCTTCTATTTCGATTTATCTGACATCGTCAGCGATTTGTTGCTTCCTGTGGACCGAATTCATCGATTCCTTTGATCAGTCGCCTGGAATGAATGAACCAGACAGACAGACAGACAGACAGACAGACAGACAGACACAGACAGACAGACAGACAGACACAGACAGACAGACTGTCTGACTGTCTGTCTGTCTGTCTGACTGTCAGGCAGGCAGGCAGGCAGGCAGGCAGGCAGGCAGGCAGACAGACAGACAGACAGACAGAGGTAGAAGGAGACATGGAGGGAAGCAGGGACAGATGGAGAAATATAGGGAAGTAGGCCGGCAGAGACACAGGCAGGGATGCAGGGTAGTATGCAGACGGACACACAGACAGACAGACAGAAAGACACACAGACATGAAGACCGTTTATGTTCTCGTCATGAATGTTTTAGCGCGAGAGTAAGCTGTCGACCCCCGATCTCCGACAAAATGTCGAGGACGACCAGGGAGAACTCAACGATCTATCTGGCTGTCCGGCCTCGGAACCTGTCTACACTGAGGTACGAGACAGACACGAAGATTTCTTTACCTTACCTTACCTTACCTTGCCTTATCTTACCTTTCCTTACTTTACCTTACCTTACCTTACCTTACCTTACCTTACCTTGCCTTACCTTGCCTTATCTTGCCTTACCTTACCTTACTCTACCTTACCTTACCTTTCCTTGCTTTACCTTACCTTACCCATCTTAGCCTGCATTTTTTATCGAACATCTGCTTTCAGTTCTTACAGTTCGATAGCCATTGAACACTGTCTGTCTGTGTATCTGTGTGTGTGTCTGTGTGTCTGTCTGTGTGTCTGTCTGTCTGTCTGTCTCGCTGTCTGTCTCGCTGTCTGTCTGCCTGCTTGTCTGTCTGTCTGTCTGCATGCCTGTCTAGCTCTCGGATCTTGACCTGGAACCGAACCTGTCGGCTAGATAATTACACCTTAGGCTGTATTATGTAATAGTGTAATGTGGGAGGAGGAGAACCCGTCTAAAGATAAAGGACTGTTGACCTTATATAGGTCATCTGCTATAGTAATGCGGCGACATCTGCCGAATGCCGATGGCCACTTGCGCCACCTACCGAATAAATGGTCCCTATATCGGATAGAATTGCTGTTTTGAATTATTTTATGTAATATATTTCATATGCAATGATTAATTTTTAATGAATTTATGTAAAATTTAATATTTATGTTAATAATTCAGTTTTTAAATACTATTGGTTTAGGTTCAAAAGAACGTTGGATGCGATGGTTCGGTGGTTACGCCTGCTGAGTCAGCAAATAATGGAGGACACCCATGCAGAGAACATGGTGGAAGACCCAGCGGAGGAGGAGGAGGAGGAACAGGAATAGGAGGAGGAGGAGTAAGAGGAAGCGGTGGCGGAGGAGGAGGAGGAAGTACGGGTTCACTGACGCGTAACATGTCTCTGGTGCTGATGATTCTTG
>OZ029929.1:16714328-16717300 GCA_964023275.1 Norana najaformis
GATAGCCCTAAGTTCAATTTTAAGTAAGAATTTCTACGTATCGGATGATTTATGAAGCGTCTTTTAAGAACCTGGCAAAAGCGTTGAGAGGTTTTTGTGCCGAAAGTCTCCCGACGAATGCATTGATTTATCCATTTGCCCGCAGTTCCATCCATCTACCCATCTACCCATCCATGCATACATCCACCCATACATCTATCCATCCATTCATCGATTCATTCATCCATCTATCAATCCATCCACCAATCCATTCATTCATCCATCCATCCACCCATTCATTAATCTATCCATCCCTCTATCCATCCATCCATCCATCAGTCTTTCCAATCTTCCTTCTATCGTTCTGAATTATGCTTCAGAGGCAGCGGACGAAATTAAACGTGCCTCCCTCTTCTCTCCCTCCCTCTCTCATTCTCTTCCTTCCTTTTTTCCTTCCTTTCTTCCTTCCTTCCTTCCTTCAAGAAGAAATAAACAATTCACGAATCACGTCTGAAATAATCCCACGCAGACGATGCCAAAATTAACGGTTATGAGCATAAACCTCCCGCACAACATCTGTCTGTCTGTCTCTCTTTCTGTCTGTCTGTCTATCTGTCTGTCTGTCTCTCTTTCTGTCTGTTTATCTTTCTGTCTGTCTTTCTGTCTGTCTGTCTGTCTGTCTGCCTATCTGTCTTTTTGTGTCTGTCTGCCTGCCTGTCTGTCTGTCTGTGTGTGTTTTTTCTGTATATCTGTCTGTCTGTCTGTCTGTCTGTCTCTGTTTCTACATGTCTGTCTCCGATGACCTTTTCTGTTGTTGCGAGAGAACGGCCATAAACTTCTTTCGTGTTAGTCCAAATAACTGTCTCTTTTTTCTCTCTCGTATATATATATATATATATATATATATATATATATATATATATATATATATATATATATATATATATATATATATATATATATATATATATATATATATATATATATATATATATATATATATATATAGTACGTACACAGTATATATATATAGTATATATACGGTATATATATGCATTACATATACAGCGTATATATATATGGTATATACATATATATAGCACATATATATATGTATATGTATACTTGCAGCAGCTTATAAATAGATATGCAGACTTCGTATATATTACAGTATGTATGGGATGTATATGCTAGAAGCTCGTGTGTATATATTTCCTTAATCCACGTATTTTTAACCATACGTACATCTGGTTGTTTTGTTCCGGCGATTACCCGAACATCGTAAATCCTGATCGTAAACTTGAGATTTCTGCGGCGCCCAAAGAACGCTCAGTCGCGGAACCAGACTATTCACAGGCGCTCAGTCAAAACAAATTTGATAGGCAGGAAGAGTCAGGTTCGGTTCCAAGTCAAGATCCGAGAGCCAGACAGGCATGCAGACAGACAGGCAGACAGGCAGACAGGCAGGCAGACAGGCAGGCAGACAGACAGACAGGCAGACAGAGAGACAGGCAGACAGCCAAACAGACAGACAGGCAGACATACAGACAGGCAGACAGCCAAACAGACAGGCAGACAGACAGACGGCTACGGTGGGTGAGGTTTGGAATTGGAGCGCAAAATAGATAAGAGGAAGAGGAGGAATCGAGATAAGATTTGTGGAAGAGGAGGGTTTTTTGTTTCGACTGAGAGATATGCGCAGAAATTCCAAGAGATAAGATGTTGGTGAGTGCGTAGGATGGGTCGGGTAATCGTTGCAGTTCTGGCGGGAGTTCCTTCCAGCTGGGTGGAGCAACATACATGTATATATATATATATACTGTTATTGATGTTATTATTGGTTAGAGCGCTCGGCTTGTAATGCTGAGAGCCTGGGTTCGAGCCTCCTCCCCTGAGCCGGTTACTGTGTAGGGACCTTGAGCAAGTCCTTCATTCACAATTGCTCAGCTTGAACTCGTATTCAAAAACATAATGAGTTGGAGAAGTTCATACATATATACATAAAACATACATGCATCTATCCATCCATCCATCCATACATACATACATACATGCATACATACATATATACACGTACATATACATATATAAATACATATATATGCGACATATATACATATGTACATGCATACATACATAAATACATACAAATCTACACATGCATACATTAATGCATGCATACATACATACATACATACATAAATACATACATACATTTCCTACATACATACTACGTATATCCATACATACATACATACAAATATACACATACATAAATACATACATATACATATATATGCATACGTACATACATACATACATTCCTACATAGATACATACATAAATACATACATACATACACATGCATACACACATATACATACATACGTGAAAATACATACATAGATACATACATACACAATCATGTAACTATGTAGCGAATATATAGACGTGCCAATGTATGTCTAAATGATACGTGGATTTTCTTTCGTTCGATCGCTGTCGTCTGTATTGGATTTCCATTCAGCGTTATCATTTCTCCGCGTTCGCTTTTCTGCAGGCGCCGCGTTTCTGTATGGGGGGACCCCCCGTCCGGGAGCCGAGCGACGTGACTGGGCCCCGTCCCGACCCAGTCAGGACACCACCGCTGCCTGTGGTGGGAGGGTGAGTGATGGACGAACAACAATGGGGCGCTGATGAACTCATAAATGAGGATGAATCTCATTTGGCCCGGGTTCTTCTTGGCAGCTCGGTCGGTCGGTCGGTCGGCGCCAAAACCGGTCTCCGTATCGGGCTTTTCTTTTCCGTGTCTACCGCCCCTACTTCTTTTGCATGTATGCGCGTAGTTTATCTGTGTATTTTGTTACATGCGGCGTGCAGGATAGGATAATATTGTATTCATATGTTCGTGTGTTCGTATATTAATGGGTCATATATAAATATATTCATATATTGATGTATTCATATATTGATGCATTCATATGTTGATGTAT
>OZ029929.1:16717310-16744810 GCA_964023275.1 Norana najaformis
TTATTATTATTATTATTATTATTATTATTATTATTATTATTATTATTATTATTATTATTGTTATTGTTATGATTATTATTAATATTATTATTATTATTATTATTATTGTTATTGTTATGATTATTATTAATATTATTATTATTATTATTATTATTATTATTATTATTATTATTATTATTATTATTATTATTATTGTTATTGTTATGATTATTATTATTATTATTATTATTATTATTATTATTGTTATTATTATTATTATTATTATTATTATTATTATTATTATTATTATTGTTATTGTTATGATTATTATTAATATTATTATTATTATTATTATTATTGTTATTGTTATGATTATTATTAATATTATTATTATTATTATTATTATTATTATTATTATTATTATTATTATTATTATTATTATTATTGTTATTGTTATGATTATTATTAATATTATTATTATTATTATTATTATTGTTATTGTTATGATTATTATTAATATTATTATTATTATTATTATTATTATTATTATTATTATTGTTATTATTATTATTATTATTATTATTGTTATTGTTATGATTATTATTAATATTATTATTATTATTATTATTATCATCATCATATAACAACATCTATGGCTTCGGTGTTTAATACGTAAAAACTTCAACTGATGGCACACAAAATCTAGTGGCAAAAATGCAGCAACTATTGTTCTAGCCGTTCAATACTATACGTTTGTTAACATTAAAAAAATCCTAATTCTTACCACATCCGATGCAGTATTCCGGTTACTTTCGCGCGACCGGCGGATTTTCAAAGGCGCGCGAAAGCCGGATTAGTGGAGCCGGCTATTCGGCTTTTGAAGCGTAATCCCTCGACTCAGAAGGCTGTCATATTCGCACCTCCCCCAGGTCCCTTTTCCACTCTTCCTCCCACTCTGCCACCCTCTCTCTCCCTCCCTCATTATGGTTCCTGTGATGGGTATCAACCAGACGAAAATAGGATTTGCGCTGAGTCTGTTGAGGAGGATTACATGAGACGGAAGAGGAGGAGAGGAGGAGAAGGAGGAGGAAGAGAAGAGGAATAGGAAGAAAAAGAAGAGGAAGAAGATGAGGAGGAGAAGGAGGAGGAATGAGAGGAAAAGGAAGAAAAAGAGGAGGAAGAAGATGAGAAGGAGGAATAAGGAGAATAGGAAGAAAAGGAGGAGGAAGAAGATGATGAAGAGGACGAACAAGAGGAATTGGAAGAAAAAGATGAGGAAGAAGAGGAGGAAGAGGAACGAGAGGAATAGAAAAAAAGAAGAGGAAGAAGAGGAGGAGAAGGAGGAAGAATGAGAGGAATGGGAATAAAAAGAAGACGAAGAAATGAGAAGAAGGAGGAATAAGAAGAATAGGGAGAAAAAGAGGAGGAAGAAGACGAGAAAGAGTAAGAACGAGAGGAATAGGAAGAAAAAGAGGAGGAAGAAGAGGAGGAGGAGGAACGAGAGGAATAGGAAGAAAAAGAGGAGGAGGAAGAGGAGGAGGAGGAATGAGAGGAATAGGAAGAAAAAGGAGGAAGAAAAAGAGGAGGAAGAAGATGAGGAGAGAGGAGAAGGAAGAGTAGGAGAAACAAGAGGAATAGGATTAATAGTTATGAAAACAGAGGAAGAGAATGAGGAGGAGGAATGAGATAAGGAGGGAGGATGACTAAAGAGAAGAGAGGTGAGGAGAAGGGATGGGAGAAGCAGAACGGGTGATAAGGAGGAAAATATGTGGAGGTAGAGGAGGTTCAGAGGAGGAAGAGGGTCTTGCGGAGGAATAAAGAAGAGAGAGAAGAGGAGGAGGAGGAGGAATATGAGGATGGGAGGATGCGGGAAAGGAGATTTTGCTGGCTTAGACCTTCGTGCAAGTAGATCAATATGAAGCGATAATCCTCTGCTGGATTGTGACGATTAAGGCCGGCCTATCTCTTTCTGTCTCTATGTCTCTGTGTCTGTCTCTGTGTCTGTGTCTGTATCTGTCTCTCTCTGTTTCTGTGCTTCTGTCTAGGTCACTTTCTCTGTCTCTGTGCGTCTTCTTCTGTCTCCGTCGATGTCTCTGTCTTGGTCTCTACCTATCTCTGTATGTCTCTGTCTTTATCTCTGTCTCTGTCTCTGTGCCTCTTTCTGTGTTTCGGTCTGTGTCTTTGTGCCTCTGTCTCGGTCTCTGTCTCTCTACCTCTGTCTCTGTCTCTCTACCTCTGTCTCTGTCTCTGTTTCTGTGCCTCTGTCTCTGTCGCTGTCTCTGTCTTGGTTTCCACCTATCTCTGTCTGTCTCTCTTTCTTTGACTCCTCTCTCTCCTGCTTTGGTATAAATTTTTTGATTTGTTGCTATCGCTTCTTCCTTTCATCCCGTTTTTTGTCTGCGCCCATTCCGCCTCCTCCTCCTCCTTCTCCTCCTCCTCCTCCTCCTTCCTCTTCCTCTTCCTGCTATATCTCCTTCTCCTTCTCCTATTCCTCCTATTTTCCCTTCTCTTCCTACTCTTCCTTTTCCTCTTACTTCTCCTCCATTCTCCTCCTCCTTCTCTTCCTCCTCCTCTACCTCCTATTTTTCCTTCTCATCATTCTCCTCCTCCTTTTCCTCCTTCTCTTCCTCCATTCTCATCATTCTCCTCCTCCTCTTCCTCCTACTTCTCCTCATTCTCGTCCTTTTCCTCCTCCTCTTGCTCCTTCTCTTGCTGCTGTTCCTCCTACTTCTCATTCTCCTCTTCCTCCTCCTCTTCCTCCTCCTCTTCCTCCTCCTCCTTCTCTTCCTTCTCCTCTTCCTTCTTCTCTTCCCCCTCCTCATTCTTTTCCTCTTTTCCTCCTCCACTTCCTCCTCCTCTTCCTTCTTCTCTTCCTTCTTCTCTTCCTTCTTCTCTTCCTCCTCCTCCTCATTCTTTTCCTCTTTTCCTCCTCCTCGTCCTCTTCCTTCTTCTCTTCCTCCTCCTCCTCATTCTTTTCCTCTTTTTCTCCTCCTCCTCCTCCTCCTCCTCTTCCGTCTTCTCTTCCTCCTCCTTCTCACTCTCCTCTTCATTTCCTCCGCCTCCTCCTTCTCCTCCTCTCTTGCTTTACTTTCTCGCTTTCCTTTGTTCTTTTGACCTTTATCCTCGTCACATTCCTCTTCATTCTTTCTGTTCCTATTCCTCCTTCATCCTCCTCTTCTTTTACTTCATCTGCTTCTCCTCCTCCTCCTCCACGCTCTTCCTCCTCTGTTGCAACTGTCAGTGTAATTACATATTTATATAGCGCCGTGTCAATGGAAACTAATCAGAGGCGCCCTCTAGGCTTAGGAGTATTCCGCTCTTTGCTCCTGTTCTTTATCTTCATCCTCCGCATCTCAGTCCCGCCATCTTAACGAACTACAAAGGCCTTGATGAAGAAGAAAGGAGGAAACCTCGGTGAGGCGGTTGGTGGGTAAGGGAGCGGGAGTGGGGCAGCGGTGAGCACGAGGGAGGACGAAAGGGAGGGAGGGAGGAATGGAGTGAGGGAGTGAACGAGTGAATGATTAAGTGAGTGAGTGAGTGAGGGAGTGAGTGAGGGGTGGGTGAGTGAGTGAGTGAGTGAGTAAGCGAGCGAGTGAGGGAGGGAGTGAGCGATTGAGGGAGGGAGTGAGCGATTGAGGGAGGGAGTGAGCGAGTGAGTGATTACGTGAGTGAGTGTATTTTTGTGAGTGAATGAGGGAGTGAGCGAGTGATTACGTGAGTGAGTGTATTTGTGTGAGTGAGTGAGTGAGTGAGCGAGCGAGTGAGTGAGTGAGTGAGTGAGTGAGTGAGTGAGTGAGTGAGGGAGTGAGTGAGGGGTGGGTGAGTGAGTGAGTGAGTGAGTAAGCGAGCGAGTGAGGGAGGGAGTGAGCGATTGAGGGAGGGAGTGAGCGATTGAGGGAGGGAGTGAGCGAGTGAGTGATTACGTGAGTGAGTGTATTTTTGTGAGTGAATGAGGGAGTGAGCGAGTGATTACGTGAGTGAGTGTATTTGTGTGAGTGAGTGAGTGAGTGAGCGAGCGAGCGAGCGAGCGAGCGAGCGAGCGAGCGAGCGAGCGAGCGAGCGAGTGAGGGAATGAGGGAGGTAGGAAGCGAGGGAGAGAGGGAGCCCAAAGCGCAGCAGAGGAAATATTCGTATGCAAAGGCGCTGGACAAACGAAGCGACGTCGGCCGACCACTTGTCTAATGAAAAAGACCGCTCGCCGATCCCTCAGCAGCTCCTTGATTTATGCCCCGGGCTTATCTCGTCACGTTTTGCCGGGCGCCGACGTTTTCAGCGCTGATCTTGCTCTCGCTATGCTAATGTCAGCGGCGGCGTCTCTTTGCTTAGATAAACGCATCTTTATGCTAACTGCTGTGTTTACGCCTCTGCTTCTGTTTGTTTATTTCTTTGCTTGTAAGTAAATAAGTAGGTAGGTAGGTAGGTAGGTAAGCAAGTAAAAATAAGGTAGGTAGGTAGGTAGGCAGGCAGGCAGGCAGGCAGGTAGGTAGGTAGGTAAGCAAGTAAAAATAAGGTAGGTAGGTAGGTAGGTAAGCAAGTAAAAATAAGGTAGGTAGGTAGGTAGGTAGGTAGGTAAGCAAGTAAAAATAAGGTAGGTAGGTAGGTAGGTAGGTAGGTAGGTAGGTAGGTAGGTAGGTAGGTAAGCAAGTAAAAATAAGGTAGGTAGGTAGGTAGGTAGGTAGGTAAGCAAGTAAAACATAAGTAGGTAGGTAGGTAGAGACAAGCAAGTAAAAAGTAAGTAGGTAAGTAAATAAAAAGTAAGTATTTAAGTAAAGAAGGAAGGAAGGAAGAAAGAATGAAAGTAGGTAGATAAGTAGGTAAGTAAGTAAATAGGTCAGTAAGTAAGTAAGTAAAAAGTAAGAAAGGAAGGATGGAAGGAAGTAGGTATGTAGGTAGGTAGGAAGTAAGTAGGTACATAAGTAGGGAGGTATGTAGGTAGGAAGTAAGTAAGTAGGTAGGTAGTAGGTAATTTTATTAGCGCAGGACAAACGTCCTCCCTTTACAATAACAATGGATGCAAAACAGTGAGAAAGTAGGACAATGGCAGCTTAAAAAACAATGCAGTATTGGAAGCAGCTTTATATTCGTTTGGAAGGAAAACTAAGAGCATTGATATTTATGGGGTGAGCGAACGATGAAGGGTTTATTGCGCAGCTGTGTATGGAAGGAAGTCTCGCAATTTAGATTTATCGTCTCTTTTTCGTAAATTGAATTTATGGAGCGCTTTATGGAGCGAGTTTACTGATTAAGACAGGGATGGGATGATTGGTGCTCTTCAAAATCCTTTCGTCAATTTGTGTTTGTTTATGTGCGTGTGTGTATGTGTGTGGGTGTGTGCATGTGTGTGTGGATGTGTGTGTGGATGTGTGTGTGTGTGTGTCTATCTGTTTCCTGTGTAATGTTTGTACATGTGTTCATGTGTTTGCGTGCGGCAAGGTGATCTATCGGTAAAGCGTTTGGTCAGTGATCTTGCGGTTTTGGGTTCGACTCCGTGTAACGACCCTGGGCAAGTTGTTTGCGCACACCGTGCCTCTGTCATCAAGCAGTGGAATTTGGTACCGGCGTAAGGTGGGAAGTAAACAGCAAGTCCTGCGATGCACTGGCCCCCTGTCCAGGACCTTGGAATTCGTCCATTGCCGGCTCAAGGGCCTAAAGGAAAGGAAATGAGGGCCTCGCCTACCTCTCACTTGTTGGATCATATGGGATACTTTACTTTACTTGCGTGTTTTATGGTGATTGATGTGTTTGTGTCGACGCCTTGCGTGTGTTTGTGTATACGTTGCGTTTTATGTTGACTTCTTTGCGCTCTGTATTTTATAAATATTTATGTCAACGCTGCCGAAAAAGGCGCCTCATTAATTCTCGGACTCAGAGTCAAAGTCTAGCGAATGACTTCGACTTCTTCTCTGTTGAAACTGAAGTAATGTAAAATAATGTCAGGCGGACTGACAGAGACGCTGTCAGCCAATCGGGATTGTCAGTTGGGCAAAAGGTCAGACAAGACGGACGAGAAAAAAGACACAACAGCTAGACACACACACGCACACAGTCACACACACATAGACACACACACAAATAGACACACACACAGACACACACACAGGGAGACGGGAAACAAAACGTACATCGATCATCGTCCGTCCGTCCTTCCGTATTTCTTCCGGCTTTTCTTCTGTCTTATTTATGCTTTACTCCGTTCGACCGTCCGTCCCTCCTTCCGTCAATCAGTCCTTCTGTCCTTCGTTAGCTCTTTCGTCCATTCGTAAGTCATTTTGTCCTTTCAAAAGTCATTCTGTCCTTTCATAAGTCATTTTGTCCTTTCATAAGTCATTTTGTCCTTTCATAAGTCATTTTGTCCTTTCATAAGTCATTTTATCCTTTCATAAGCCATTTTGTCCATTCATAAGTCATTTTATCCTTTCTTAAGTCATTTTGTCTTTCATAAGTCATTTTGTCCTTTCCTAGTCATTTCGTCCTTTCCTAAGTCAAAAGGACTTTCTTCAGTTTGTGTGTGTGTCCTTTCATAAGTCATTTTGTCCTTCATAAGTCATTTTGTCCTTTCATAAGTCATTTTGTCCTTTCATAAGTCATTTTGTCTTTCATAAGTCATTTTGTCCTTTCATAAGTCATTTTGTCTTTCATAAGTCATTTTGTCCTTTCCTTAGTCATTTCGTCCTTTCATAAGTCAAAAGGACTTTCTTCAGTTTGTGTGTGTGTCCTTTCATAAGTCATTTTGTCCTTCATAAGTCCTTTTCCCCGTCCATTCTTTAATCTCTTCTTTGTAAACCATTCTTTCGTCCCTCTCTTCGTCCGTCCGTCCATCCGTCCATCGGGGCACGGTCATCCTCCGCCTCAGTCACTCCATAACTCCACCGCAAGGCCTAGCACTGCTCCACCCCACCCCTCCCCACCACACCCAAACAAATACAAGCACACACGCGCACGCACACACACCTACACGCAGGCGGCCGGTATTTATGTAGCGCCGTGGTCGCCTGTGCCATCGGCCGAATTCGTCACATATCGCAGATAGTTAAACGGGTCAGAAGCCGGCTGGAGGTCACGGGGGCCGGGCCACGGCTGCGCGGTATTGATATCGAACCCTGACCGGACCGGTGCTAAAGCACTTGGGGGCCACCCTTCACCCTCTTCTCGGTGCCCTCCTTCATCCGTCGACGGGCGCTATATTATCCGAGAGGCAACGCCTTCTTCTCGGTTGTAGATGCTGCTCGATTCCATCTCTGAGACACAGACAGGCAAGCAGACAGACAGACACACAGACAGACAGATAGACACACATAGAGAGAGACACACCAAGACACATAGACACACACATACATACACACAGACAGACAGATAGACACACATAGACACAGAGATAGACACACACACACAGATAGACACATCAAGACACATAGACACACACACAGACACAAAAACACATACATCGATTATTATTATTGTTATTATTATTATTATTATTATTATTATTATTATTATTATTATTATTATTATTATTTAATGGGAATACCAGTGGGGGAAAGACCCCAATCTGCAATGGGGAACAGTATGAACCATACCCATGGACAGAAGCGAAATGTTTGGGGCATCTGAATCTAAAAATTAAGACACTGAAAAATCGCAAAGGGACAAAGAAAGAAAGAAATCAACGTCACCAGAAAGTTAGTAAAAAGTGAGTAGGTAAGCAACTAGGTAAGTAAGTAAAAAGTAAGTAGGTTAGTAAGTAGGTAAGTAAGTAAGGAAGGAAGTAGGTTTAAGGGGGTAAGTAAGTAAATGCGTTAGTAAGTAAGTAAAAAGTAAATAAGAAAGAGAGGATGGAAGGAAGGAAGTAGGCATGTTGTTAGGTAGGAAGTAAGCATGTTAGTAGGTAAGAACGTTGTCCGGATGTTGTAGCGCCGTTGTCTTGCTTATGCTGAAGACACCGAAAGCTTTCTTCTCATTAATAACGCTCCCTCTGATTCGCTGATTACAAACCCGACCGCTAGGGGTCCGTCCTCTGCTCGGAGTTGCCGTTATTTAGAGACGGAGGGAGCCGGCGACCCATCACTCAGCCGCCGAAGTTTACTGTCGTGGTTTTCTAATCACTTTATTCCTGACTGCTATTTATAGTTGGAGGGGATTTCTATCCCGGATACTGTCGTGGTTTTCTGAAGAGGTCCATTATTATTAACGACCTGTCTGAATAGGATGAACGTCGCGGAGCTAGCTCGCGACGAAGCACAGATTGTAAGCTTCGCCCCCTAGCGGTCGACGCGTACAGAAGTCTGATAAGGTGTTCTTGACAGGCATTGAATCATTCAAACATTCCTCTTTCACAGATCCAGTTCTGACACCCCTTCTTCCTCTTATCTCTCTCTCTCCTCTCCAACCCCAAACACCACCCTCCGTGGCTGTCATGCTGTCTCTCCGTCTGACTTTTGGATCTTGACCTGGAACCAAACCCATTTGCCTATCGATTTTGTTTTGACTGAGCGCCTGTGAATGAGCTGCTCCAGGCGGCGTGGCTTTCACTGGGCGCTGTAGAAATCTCGGAATTACGATTACGATTACGACTGAATCTCCTGCGAAACGGGATCAATACTGTTTTCCTCCACGCTCGCGCGCTTGAGCCCGATTCGTTCCCTGGCGCACGTGGGCACGATATGAGCGGCGCCGAAAGTTGACCGCGTGCGGTAATAGTTGGTGCTTATGTTGGACGAGCGAAACACCGAGTGCGCTTGGCTATTATTCCGGTCTGGCTCGGGCAATTTCTGCGCCGTAAACGCTCGCGTCAAGACGAACGTTTGCTGTCTTGCCCGGCGATTAGGGGTTTACGACGCGAACGCCAGGCGGTTCTGTAACTGCCCGTGCGAGCGCCGGGAACATCGTGCGCGTCACCTGATGTGACTTGGGCTGGGTGTGTTTAGGGAAACGCGATCGACTTCCGGCGCCGAGTAAACCCGGAGCGATTAAACACCGTATCGCCAACACCATTATCGTGAGTGCTGCCGCCAACGACGAGCATTTGTCGTCGACAGCTTGACAGGTTCGTCTGACGCAAGCGGCGCGAAAGTAACGGACTGACGAACAGACGGCTTTGCTTTGCTTCTTCTCATCCACTAATTCGCTTAAGTGGGCTGAACAGTATGTCGCTCGTTTGCCCGGTGTGGCGCCAAATCGGGTCAGACTCCGCCCACCCTCACGGTCCTTACACGGGGACCTTAAATGGCGTGGCGCCCATTCAAAAGGGTAGAGGTGGTGAAGGATCTCAGCCCGATTAATTCATCGAAAAATCAGCAGGGTCGAGGCTATGCGGTCGCTGTATAAAACGGTGTACATTTGGATTTATATTTTGCAAAGAGTAGGTTGTGCTTAGACACCTTTAAATCGCTTTTATCCAACCCCATATTTATACACGCAGCACTCGCTTTTTAAATGACAGTCTAGTTAACTTATCGAAAAAAGAGAAAGGTCGAGGCCATACGGTCGCTGTAGAAAATCGTGTGCATTTATACATTTACTTTTAGCACAACACAATATGTAGGTATTCAAGATATCGTGTTGTCTCGATAGCAGAGATCTCAATAGCAAAGAATCCTCCAGTGAGTGGAAAATTCGAAGCCCACGCGGTCGATATTAGGATATGATACGAACGAATCTGCAGCAAAAGGAATCGACGGAACGGTTTTCCCGTCGTAATCACGTGGACCAATCACAGTAGTTTCCGGAACTATTTTCGCCCGGGCGTCGTTGTGAGTCGCACCCGGCTGTCTGCGAATCCGCGGCGTGTGTTTGCGGCGAAACGATGCTTGATGTTTATGGGCGCAGAGCCGTCTTGTCGAGACCGATTGTGTCCTTCCGCCGCCATTGCGGAGTCTGCGAATGATGGCGAGGCGTCGGGTTCTGCGGCTGGATTGTTTCGCTGTTTGATGAATTTTGCCGTAGGATTTTTGATGTTGCGGCAATTGATGTGAGTGGATGATCGTGGAGGAGATTTGATCCACATGTTCTGATCGTAATCGTAATCGTAAACTCGAGATTTCTACGGCGCCCAACGAAAGATAAGTCGCGGGAACTTGCTTATTGACGGTCGCTCAGTCAAAACAATCAATGAGAAGGAAGGGTTCGGTTTCAGGTCGAGATTCAAGATTCAGGCAGGAAGATAATCAGACGGTTACGGTGGGAAGTGTTCGGATTTGGATCTGCTGGATAAGGGGAAGAAGAGGAATCAGGATAGGATCTGCGGAAGAGGAGTGTTTTCAGTTTTGAGTGGAGGACCTGCGTTTTGATCCACTTGCGTTCATCCACAATGGTTTATTACATAGCATTTGTTGAATGGGTACGGGTTTGATTTTTTGTGCTTTCTCCGCTGAAGTGTATCACTGTGTTTTGCAATTTCCTAGTCGTTTGGGCGACATTATTAGTCACCGTTGAGATGATCTCAAAAGGCGCTACATAATTGCTGAGATATGCGTCGATTTTGAAGCATATGGACAGACATCGTTGCTTAACCGAAAGAACAGAAGGATTATGAGGACAGTTTGCTTGGCGCAAGGTTACGGATGTTCTCAGAATCTTTATTATTACAGGTACTACTACTTCCATAGCCAAGTAAGTCATCTCGAAATACTTCGAGAGAATACTTACCTTCCTGAGTTGTTCCGAGTTTTATTTATGGAAGTTTGCCGGTGCTTAGCAACTGTACCGAAATGCTGCGTTGCTTAGCAACTGTATCCACGTGCAGCCGAAACGCAGCGTTGCTTAGTTGTTCCGAGTTTTATTTATGGATGTCTGCGTTGCTTAGCAACTGAAATGCTGCGTTGCTTGGCAACTTTATCCACAGTGCAGCGGTGCTTAGCAACTGCAGCCGAAACGCAACGTCGCTTAAAAATTTCTGCGGAATACAGCTTCACAAAAGCGAAATTTACACAGAAATCCGTTAAGCTCAACCTGTTACCAATACGGCAGTAATTGCTTTCGAAGCCGGATTAATCTAAGTGAACAAGCGACTAGTCGGTCAGTCAGTCAGTCAGTCAGTCAGTCAGTCAGTCAGTCAGTCAGTCAGTCAGTCAGTCAGTCAGTCAATCAGTTACTGTTCATCATCCACTTGGGCGCGATAGATTGTGCCGAGCGCTGGACGGATGGGCCGATTTCTCGCATGTAACCAGTCGCCGGAGCCGCGATGTCATTTGTGGATGCTGAGCTAGAACTCCGCGCGCGCCTGCATCCAGCGAAAACGACGCATATCTGATGACGTTCGTTAGTTGGTTTATCGGCGTAGATTCTCACTTTCTGTCTGCGAAACATCGGAAATGAGGGTCACACGGATTACCAGTCCTTGGAGACAAGTCATTCGATTGAACTGCCTCAAAGAAAATGAACATACTGCAAAATTGAACACTTAGTAGAAACTGAAGATGAAAGTCAACGTTCAGCGACAGGTAGTAGAATTTGAACATTAAATAAAGTGAACATACATCGAAAATGAAGAGGTAGTAAAGTTGAACACGAAGGAAAATGAAAATACAGCGAAAATGATCAGGTTGTACTGCATTAACTGAACGTGAAGTATCCAGCGAAAATGAACGGATAGTAGAAACGGAACATGAAGAAAGATTAACGTACAGCAGAAATAAACACACAGTCAACCTTTGGACATTTTTTATCAGCCTAGTTCTGCAGATGTCTTTACGATCACCGCTTTGCACCTCCGTCCGGACTTACTGCGTCCTTCCATCAAGGGTTATTACTATTCACAGCTGTCTGGAAACCGTATCGTTTGCCAATCGTTTAAACCGTTTTCTGCGTCGAATAGACTACGAATCCGTCAACATTTCCAATAACTGTTTCAGTCGTGTAGATTTCATGTTTTATGGAAAAGTTCAGGGTCGCGTCAAGGTTGTTCAATCCGAATTCTCTATTGGGTAGTAGGAAGGATATCGTGGGATACGGACAAATATGGATTTCCCCGTCTTTGGGTATTTACGCGAAATTGTGATCAGCTGAAGCCGAAGATGGACATTTTCAAACGATGGAATTTCCGTTGTTTACCCAACTAACTACAATGGCGCATTCAGAGATGGGTAAGTCGGACTCTGGGGTTTCTTCGACTGCTGAGATGCGTCAAGATCGTACAGGGACGGATTCAGAGGGAGGCTGAATGGACGTAACGTCTCCTTAATTTACAGTAAAGTAAAGCTTCCTTGTCCCATGCGCAACATAAGGTGACGCTCACTTCCGTGTTCTCTCAGCCTTGACCCGACAACGGACGAAGCCCCTGGGCTTGGAAACGGGGCCAGTGCATCGCAGAACTTCCGTTTACTTCCCAGCTTACGCCGGTACCAAACTGTACCGTTTAAGACAGGGATAAGTGTGCGCGATCCAGGATCATTACGCGGAGTTCCCTCAGCAGGTTTGAACCTATAATCGTTGGATTACAGGCAAATCGCGCTACCGATTGCACGGTCTAAGCTGAGCCTAGTGACAGTGTTTCAGATTTGATCATAGCTTTATCGTCGACTCCACAAAATCGCTTCAATCCCAACACTTTAGATCGCGGGTCAACGCGGGTCAACGCGACACAGATATGCCGTCAAGGTACTCCGCGCTGGCAGGATTCTGGGGACTTTCCGGTTCGCTGCACTTGCTCGTCCTGTGTCAAATGTGCCTTTGTTTCAACACCTGTGGAGTCACCGTACCGCGACCGCGATCGAGCAGAGGTGAGTTAGCGCGCGGATCGATATCTGATAGTATCTGTGCCATCGATGACTATCCGGTCCACGGCTCAAATCCGTTATTCACACCTGGCGCGCGGACCCGTCTCGCTTGATCGATGGAAGGTGTCGCTATTATACTCTGAACAATAGAGTGATTTATGTGTTTGCGTATATAACTGGAGGGCTCTATATTACGCCTTTAAGGACCTATCAAATTTATTTATGTGTATGTGTGCTTGTATGTGTGCGTGCATGTGTGCGTGTTTTATGTATGTGTGTATGCATGTGCGCGTTTTGTATATGTATGCGTATATATGTGTGTCCGGTTATGTATGTGCGTGTTGTGTATGTATGTATGTACGCATGTATGTATATATACATGTAGATTTATACGTGTATATATATATACATATAGATGGAGTATTTATGTACGTATTTGTGCATCTATGTATGTGTTTCTATATATATGCATCTAATCTATATATGTATATATACATATGCATCTATATATGTATGTCTACATATATACATCTATGTATGTATGTCTATATATATATGCATCTATGTATGTATGTATATGTGTATGCATGTATGCAGCAGAGCGTCTGGTAGAGCCTATAAAAGCACCATTTATGAGTTTTCTTGAAAACGGGCTATATAAATGTGTTGGTATGATTACGATACGATAATGGCTTCGTTCTGAGTGCTCGCCAAGGGGAAATAAAACCCCAGACGCTTGAAAGTAATGTCTGGAAGCAGCAGACAATAGCATATTTTGAACTTCGATCGACTTATAATGGTTGGCGATTTTTAGACACCTTTTTTAATGGTTTTGCTGTTGCTATATATTTAGCCATGGGATGTCGTTAAACAAAAACCACGCTACTGCCTTGTTTGGGGATAGTGCCAGTCCCAAGCCTGGATAAAGGAGGAGGGCAACGGCAACGGCCTTTGATGCCATAAGATGTCGTTAAACTGATGAACTACTACAAGTTAAACAATGGAGATCCTTTCGGACGTAATTCAGACATAACAGCAACAAGTTGAGGTAATGCTGATGTTAACAGGTAATGGTAGCCACAAGATGTCGCTAAAGCTAAATAACGCAATGGTCTCGTTAAACACCTTTTAAACGTTTTCGGTCGACGCTATAAATTCAGCAGCCGCATTAAATGGTTTATATGAAAGCTAATGACTTCCCTCTAATCTAGATTCAGCATTGCTGAAAATGCTAATACACAGCCTTATTCTTACAAGAATCGACTACTGCAACTCTATACTCTATGGCCTTCCTGAGTGCACACTTCTTCCCCTAACTAAAATACTACATCAGGCTGCAAGTCTGTGCCTTGGACTTTCATACCGAGATCACATCACTCCTGCCCTTTGTTCTCTACACTGGCTTCCAGTATGTGAGGGTATCCGCTTCAAGCTGGCTCTCTTCATCTTCAAAGCACGTTCAAATCATCTGCCATCGTACTTATCTTCCATGGTTACTGTTAAAGGCCGATCCTTTCTTCGGTCAGCATCTTCTGGAATGTATGTTGTTCCTCGTACACGTCTTGTCTTTGGCCGGCGTTCATTCACTGTTGCTGGTCCCTCCATCTGGAACTCTCTACCTCCTTATGTTCGTGACTCTCCTACTTAGGCTGTCTTTCGCTCTAACCTTAAAACTTACCTCTTCCAGTCTGCTTATGGTTTTTAATACTTCACATAACCCGGCTTCAAGTGCACTTCTGAACTTTGTAAGGAGGGCATTAACAAATTTTAGTTGTATTGTATTGTATATCGGATGAAAAAAATACCGAGACAGTGAAAACTGTACAAATTATTTTCCAATTGACGTCAACGGCCTTTGATGCCATAAGATGTCGTTAAACAATGCCACTACTACTAATCGGTATAATGTGTTGCAAGGCATTAAAATTTATTCTGTAAGGAAAGGTCGACGTCAACAACCCTGGCAGCCATAAGATGGCGTTGAAAAAAATGGAAACTACTAATTGGAAGGTTCTAAGTCTCGTGTTATGCCGATAAAAATTATCAAATTTAAATTGGAGATTTTAGACACCGCTTTTAGCGCTCTTGCTATGGCTATAAATAAACTCAGACCAAACAGAACAGTATTGAACGTTTAGGTTGGGTAAAGTGAGGTCGACGTAAACGGCCCTGGCAGCCATAAGATGCTGCTAAACTATGAAAGCATTCCCAAGCCAACTATTTATCAAACAGCGTCGCAAAAAAGAAACCACTCATAAAATGCTGCTTGTACGGTTCATTCCTGGTGTCGAGTTTAATTAACTTCTGGAAAACAGCATATAATGCAGCTCCGCCACTGCCTTGTTTGGGGGTAGTGCCAGTCCCAAGCCTGGATAAAGGAGGAGGGCGACGGCAACGGCCTTTGATGCCTTAAGCTGTCGTTAAACAGATGAACTACTACTAGCGTATAAGGCAGTCAGAAAACAATGCTCTTATAACATCTGTTACTAGTAATAAAGCCCAATCACAATGTCAATCGCAACTTATACACTGTTGTGGCCTTTCAATATAACTAGAGCAAACTGCGATAGGCAACAACGAACGAACTTCGACACCAGACGTTTTATGTACGCGAGTGTTCTAGACGCATTAGTATGTGCTCCTAGCAGACATTAGTTTATCAGTGCAAGTTAGTTTCCTTTGCTTGACGATATCTTATAACGCAGTACAAGCAGGTGGTTGTTTCCCGCAGCTTAACGAAATCTTATGGCATCAAAGTTCGCTGAAGTTGGTAGGAAAAAATGTTGGTAATTTCTTAGTATTTTCCGTTGTTTAACGACATCTTATGGCTGTCAGGGCCGTTGACGTCGAACTCACCATTCCTTACCACATCCCATCAGTTTTTGCAATGGAACGAATGTCCATTAAACGCAGTTGCTGAATTTATAGCTTCGGTTGACAGCGTTTAAAAGGTGTCTAAGGAGAGCGTTGCATTATCCAGTATTTAGCGGCATCTTGTGGCTGCTAGGGCCGTTGACGTCGACCTTACCATTCCTTACAACATCCCATAACTTTGCACAACGGTACGAATATCAACTAGCAGTAGAACCAAAAGTTTAATGACATCATATGGCGGCATTGGCCGTCGACGTCCTTACAAATGTTTTACATGAAAAACAGTTCTGTTTGAAATAGTTTGGCTTAACTAACAATAAGTAAGTCACAATTAAACAAACCATTAAACTTTAAATTGAAAAAGATAGTCGTTACTTATCATAAAAACCTGTGGTGAATAACAGTTCAGTTGAACATAGTGATTGTATTATACATCAGACTATGGAGATTAACATTATTTAATGGATGATCAATGCAAGTAATGAAAAACCGATAACTGCGCCCATTTACATCAGATATTAACAGTGTATTTACAGATATAAGAATCAGTTTCATCAGTCAATCATTGAAATCAGTGTCGCGCAACCGAACCCCGCCCAACCCTCCCTCCAATTTTATAACCCACCCCCTCTGCTTGTCACGTGACTCTGCTTCAGTTTATTTTCCAATCCAAAAAGACACACATTGATTACCAAATAAATAGAGCAGTCAACCAATTTTTAATATTCAAAAGCAAAATGCAAACAAAAACTCAATCTATACTTATTGCATACATTTTTAAACAACAGAAATCAACCAAACTGATACACAACTCAGAAGTCTAGATAATACATTTCAAATTATTTGAGATACACTGCACTTAAGCCTACGACCACCATTTAAATTACGAAGCAACTCACGTATTCCATTTTGCAAGTTGGGATAGCATAAAATGTTTTTAACAGTAAAACCCAACTGATTTGCTACACAATATTCTCGAAAGCTTTCTTGAAAAGCCCTCTCTCTGGCAGTTTAATATACGTTGAAAAATATCATCCTTTACATTACAAGCGGTGCAAAGACCAGTTGGATGAAGTTTCATTTTAAATAGTCTAGCATTGAGATTAACAGCAACTAATCTAAGACGAGTCAATTGAATCTCTTTACGCCTGCTAGGATTGGTATTCTTCGCAGAATTATCCACCATTGGATATAATGATTTTAAAAATTTCCCTTTAGGATTTTTACTACACTCCAATTGCCATTTATTCAAAATGTACTGTTTAATCAATACATGCACTTCTTTTAGCTCCAGATAACTATTTGACTTTATATTAGTTAATTTAAGTGCTTTTTTGGCTATAGGAGGTCAGCTGTTTCATTGCCAGCGATACCCACATGACTGGTTATCCAAATTAAGGTAACGGTACTAAGTCTAATGTTATTAAAAATATTTTATGTTTCATTAAGGAGTGCAGGTCTAGACTGGGAATAATAAATATCTACTCACACACACAGAGTTCAATGGTTTATTGTCATCGTATGATTACAACGATCGTTGACGACATTACAGAAAATGGATTTAGTATTTAAAGTACTTGTTAAAGACTGTCTGTCATTATTTTAGAAATTGTCACCATCATTTCTTTTATAAAGCAATTAGAAATAACTAAAATTTTATCATCATATACTGACATACAAAGAATTTAAAAACTTCTTAATTACCAACATGTAATATAACATTTTGGGAGATTATTGAATATTTCATCTATCCAGGTTATAATTCATTGATAGTTCACTAAACCTAGGCATAGGCCTATACAGTGACTCATTCCTATTATAATAGGACATGAGAATCTTTTCAAAGATAATGTATTCTGAATAATACACTTATAATAGCAAGCACAGTGAAGTATTTAAAGCTCTTTTATTTATGATTAAACCAAGATTATGTTGTTTCTATTCAATTATTTGCAAATGTATAGCATCTGTTTAGGAGCACAATGCTCAAACAATATCCAATATCTAATATCTAACAAATTTAATCAAACGAATGAGATTCTTATCCAACACTTAATATATATGTGAAATTTGATACACAGTACTTAAAGAATGACTTCATTCCCACTAAACTCAGAAGTAAACAAATTATTATAAACCACAAGCTTGGTCAATACCAACGACGCACACACAGTTCAATGGTTTATTGTCATCATATGATTACAACGATCGTTTACGACAACTGTTTTTTCAAATATATACTAGTTCCTCAGTTTAACGACAGCTTATGGCATCAAAGGCCGTTGCCGTCGCCCTCCTCCTTTATCCAGGCTTGGGACTGGCACTACCCCCAAACAAGGCAGTGGCGGAGTTCAAATATATACTAAACGCGGTTGCTGAATTTATAGCGTCGGTTGAAAGCGTTTAAAAGGTGTCTAAGGAGAGCGTTGCATTATCCGGTGTTTAGATGCATCTTGTGGCTGCTAGGGTCGTTAACATAGACCTCTTGCATTGTTCCTGTTAAGCGGGCTGCGGTTATCTTGTTTCTTAGTAGTTCCAATGTTTAACGACATCTTATGGCATCAAAGGCCGTTGACATCCCCTCCTCCTTTATCCAGGATTGGGACTGGCACTACCCGACATACAAGACAGTAGCGGAGTTTAGTAAATGCAGTGGCGGAGTTTCCAATTTTATAGCATCGGTAGTAGCTTTTTAAAAGTATTTAACAGAAGCATTGCATTACTCAATGCCTAACAAAATTTTACGGTTGCCAGGGCCGTTGATGTGACCTTATATTATGCCACAGTTATATTACACGGTAGGGAGTTTCTTTTTAGCGCCACCTTGTCATAACGAAGATGATTAGAGTCTCCGTCATCCTTCATCAAGGCTTCCGACTGGCACTACCCGAGTAAGACAATGGCCGAGTTCTCATAAATAGTCCGCATCTGCTTCTTCAGTTAATTTAACTCCGCCATTTCTTTTGCTGGGGGGGGGGTGCCAGTCCCAATGAGCTCAGATAAAGGAGGAGGAGGAGGGCGACGCTAATCATCTTCGTTATGACAGCGTCGTTAAACAGGAACCACTTCGGTTGATTTTTGGTAATTTTAGACACCATTTTAAAGTAGATTACGTTTACAATAAGGGGAAGAAACGTCCAATGAACTGTATGTAAACGACATATGAAGGTAGGTGTCGCTAGCTGTTGGAATCCAAGCTTTATCTTCGAGTGATGAACATAATAAATATGTCTTATAATTCTTTGTGAATTATCAGAAAATCCTTTTTTAAAGTGGGGTATATGATCTCTACTGTTCCACCAACACCATAGTGCCTGCTGCTAGCAGACATTACGTGTGGCACTGTATCCACATTATGTTCAATAGTGCCTCCATGAGGAGATCTGACGTCGGGGTGGATGATCTGTGGAAAAAGATCGTCTCTTTATGGCACCGGTTCCAACATTAACGACGAAACTTGGGCTGAGGCGCCGCCGAGTTTACGAGCTCCTCGCATTTATTTACGAAATACGAAGCTCTCTGATAAAGATAGATATTTGTGTCGCGTTCGGAATTCTCAGTATCGGGATGGTGTGTCTCGTGGGGTATCTGGTAAGAGGAGGCACTAATGTTGGTGGTGCATCCAGAGTACACCCGTCCGTCGATCTGTCTGTCTGTCTTTCTGTCTCTGTCTGCCTGCCTGCCTGTCTGTCTGTCTGTCTGTATGTATGCCTGCCTGCCTGCCTGTATATCTCATTGAACATATATGCATGAGTTCGTCCAAAGCGCACGAAAAGCCGAATTTATCATGAAGCGTATCATGTAAAGCTCTTCTAACAAAAAACGGAATACGGTCAACAAAAACAAGTTCAGTCCTCCCTCTCTCTCTTCATCCATCCGTCCATCCATCCATCCTCCATCTATTTATCCATCCGTCCATCTATCCATCCATCCATCTATTTATCCATCCGTCCATCTATCCATCCATCTATTTATCCATCCGTCCATCTATCCATCCATCTATTTATCCATCCGTCCATCTATCCATCCATCCATCTATTTATCCATCCGTCCGTCCATCCATCCATCTATTTATCCATCCGTCCATCTATCCATCCATCCATCTATTTATCCGTCCATCCATCCATCCATCTATTTATCCATCCGTCCATCTATCCATCCATCTATTTATCCATCCGTCCATCTATCCATCCATCTAGTTGTCCATCTATCCATCCATCCATCTATTTATCCATCCGTCCATCTATCCATCCATCTATTTATCCATCCGTCCATCTATCCATCCATCTATTTATCCATCCGTCCATCTATCCATCCATCCATCTATTTATCCATCCGTCCGTCCATCCATCCATCTATTTATCCATCCGTCCATCTATCCATCCATCCATCTATTTATCCGTCCATCCATCCATCCATCTATTTATCCATCCGTCCATCTATCCATCCATCTATTTATCCATCCGTCCATCTATCCATCCATCTAGTTGTCCATCTATCCATCCATCCATCTATTTATCCATCCGGAAGAATGGATGAATAGAGGGATTGTATTGGATAAAAATCCCGCAGTAGTCTGAAAACTAATGCAGGCGGAAGTCTCCGGCTATTCACTCGAATTTCCTCTCCTTACTCTGTAATTGTAATTGTAATCAGAGATTTATGTACGGATTTCTCATAACTTGTTTAGTAAGCTTATACGGTGATAATTGCTTTGTTTACATTTCGATTCCATCTTACGTCACTGATGTTAATAGGTGACCCTGTTTAAGCGGGACCTGGTCCCTTCTGGGTTTGCCTTTTGTATCCTGGCAAACTGAATGTTTTATTCGTAACCTGATATGTTGGATCTTGGATCAATAAAAGAGTCAGTACTAATACAATATAGCGCCCCTCCAATAGAGACTCAACCGAGCGCAATACACGTTGACATGGGCGGAATAACTGTAGTTATTGAAGTCCTTCAGTTATAGTGGATATATATCAGCGACATCGGTTGATACCTTGTATCTTTGTATTGCCGCTACAATAATAGACTTGACGAGACTAAAAAAGGCGCTATATTAAATGTCTAGATCCTTCCTTCTATCCACCTTTGTTTCCATCATTCCTTCCATCCTCCCTCCCTTCCTGCCTTCCTTCCTTCCTTCCTTCCTCCCTCCCTCCCTCCCTCCCTCCCTCCCTCCCTCCCTCCCTCCCTCCCTCCCTCCCTCTCTCCTCCCTCCCTTCCTCCCGCCCTCTCTCCCTCCCTCCCTCCCTTCCTCCCTTCCTTCCTCCCTTCCTTCCTTCCTTCCTTCCTTCCTTCCTTCCTTCCTTCCTTCCTTCTTACTTATTTACTAATTTACATACCTTACCGTTTTGGCGGATCAGGTAATGCCATCAGGTCGCACGCGCCGCTCCGGGTTTCGAACCGGGAAGGCAGAGATGGAAGGTCAGTGCGCTTCGCCGATCGGCAACAGCGTCCCTTCGTGATCTCAGCGGTCTTTGCCCGCGTTCCAACCCCGTCTTCGTAATTAGGAGCCGTGGACGAATATTCAAATATGTCGGCCGCTCAAGTCCTGCTCGCCTGCCTTCGAGCAAAGAGGGAGAATGGAAGAGAAGAAAGGAAGAGAAGGCAAGGCAAGGCAAGGAGTGTGCAAGGGATGACAGAGAGGGAAAGGAGGGAAGAGGAGCTGGGAATAGGAGGGAAGGAGAAGGTGGGAAGGCGACATTAGGAATGATGGGTGTTCGACAGAGGCGCCACCTTATTTATACGTCTGTCTGTATGACTGTCTGTTCGTCTGTCTGTCTGTTTGTCTGTCTGTGCTTTTGTATGTACGTTTGTCCATCCTTTCGTCCAGTCTATTACTAGTAATTTGTGGACTCTGCGCTGCGTGTCATGAATATGGAATTTGCAAGCGGAGAGTAGGCTGCAATTGGAAAGGAAGGGAGAGCAGAAGAGAAACATACATACACGTATACATACTTACACATACATACATACTTACACATACATACATACATACATGCGCACACATACATACATACTTACACATACATACATACATACATACGCACACATACATACATACATATACACACATACATACATACTCACATACATACATACTGACATACATACATACATACATACGCACGCATACATACATACATACATACACATACACACATACATACATACTTACATACATACGTACATACGCACACATACATACATATATACATACATCCATACATAAACACATACATACACTCACATACACACATACATGTGTACATACATACATACGGACAGACAGATTATCAATGTATGCCTAGATGGTTGAATAGTTGGATGGATGCATAGACGGACGGACGGATGGATTGATAGATAAATGGATGGATGGATCAGTGGGTGGAAGGATAGATAGATGGACGGACGGATGGATAGATGGACGGATGGATGGATAGATGGACGGATGGATAAATAGATGGACGGATGGATGAATAGATGGACGGATGGATAAATAGATGGACGGATGGATGAATAGATGGACGGATGGATAAATAGATGGACGGATGGATGAATAGATGGACGGATGTATAAATAGATGGACGGATGGATGAATAGAGAGAGGGAGGACTGAACTTGTTTTTGTTGATCGTATTCGATTTTTGTTGGAAGAGCTTTAGATACGTTTCATGATAAATTTCGTGCGCTTGGGACGAACACATGCATATATGTACATTAAGACATACAGGCGGGCAAACAGACAGAAAGACAGAGAGACAGGCAGGCATACAGACACACAGACAGGCAGAAAGGCAGGCAGACAGACACACAGACAGACAAAGGTACTCTTTTGTCGTACATCGCTCCATCATTGTCCAACGCAATCGGGGAAAAGATAGACAGAAAGTGTGAGGGAGAGACAGGAAGCGACAGACATAGAGACAGACAGACAGACAGACAGACAGACATACAGACGCAAACAGACAGGCAGACACACAAATCAGATCTTGATTGCAATTCGATCCATCGATCATCCTCATGTAATCCATCATCCCTCTTATCAGCATCAGCATCATCATCATAATTATTATTGGTGCCATTGTCCTCTTTATCGTAATCTGACTCTTAAATCGTTAGCTTGATTTCTTAATCGTTGTCATTACAACTGTAGTCGTCGTCAGCGTCGTCATAATCATCATCATCAGCAGCAGCACTGTCATTATTATCATTATCATTATCAGTATTATCATCATCATCGTCATCGTTGTTGTCGTCATCATCATCCTCATCATCATTGTTATGATCATCATCGTCGTCGTCATCATTGTTGTCGTAATCATCCTCATCATCTTCATCATCATCACCAACGTCATCATGATCACATTCAACCGGTAGTTGATCCTTCCCCATTCACGAAAGATCATTCAATCGCTCATATCCGGGGCTCTTTTCCTTGCAGAACGACAGACAGACAGACAGACAGAGACAGAGAAAGAGAGAGACAGAAAGAGAAAGAGAGAGAGAAAGAAAGTCAGAGAGAGACAGAGACAGACAGAGACAGATAGAGAGAGAGAAAGAGAAAGAGAGAGAGACATAGCGACAGAGACAGAGAGAGACATAGCGACAGAGACAGAGAGAGACAGAGAGAGACAGGGAGATAGAGACAGAGAGACAGAGACAGAGAGAAAGAGAGACAGATAGAAGGAGAGAGAGAGAGAGAGACAGAGACAGAGAGATACAGAGACAGAGACAGAGAGAGAGGGTGAGGGTTCGAACCCGAGATGGCAGTACCGTCGCCCAATCAGAGACAGCGATTGAAACTCATTTCTATTCATGCGTTCGATACTGTTTCCCTTGACGAACGAGATCGATTCGATGCCAGCTCAGCGCCCCCTATGCAAGCATTCTAATTAATTGTTATTCGTTCAATTTCGGCGCTATATAAATGCAAATATAGACAGTAAGGACACAAAATTTACGTATATATGTACGGCGATGGTGGGAACGGTGTATGTTATATGTTTATATATTGTATATATATACATATATATTTATGTATGAATGTATGTATATATGTATGTGTTTATTCATGTATGTGCATATGTTTGTATATATGTATGTGTGTGTATGTATGTATGTGTATATGTATGCACGTATATGTATATATTATGTAAGGATGCATATTTATGTATGTATGTACATGTGTTTGTATGTATGGATATATATATATATGTTTGGATGTATGCGTGTATGCTGTAAATGACCTGAGCTTTAAAAAACGAGGATCCACATAAATAACGGAGCGAGGACGAATAGAAAGCGGCGACTGAGATGAACTCTTGCAACAAACATCGATAATAAATATCGATCTCCAATGGCTTTGTCTGCAGTTTCCTATTTAATGCGGTTTTCCTCTTCGAATCGACCATTGATTGATGCTGGTCTATTGCGACAGAGGCGCCGTAGAAGCTTCCGGTTCATATTAGACCAACGGCAATGTCTGGTAGCGGGAGACACTAGTGATCGCTGTACACCAATGCCGCTGTCGGGGGCTGATGTTGGTAATGGTCACACTGACTGTATACAAATCGCTTATGACTCCTCGATGAGCTGATGAACATATGGTGTGTTAGCAAATGTATTACTTACTTACTTACTTACTTACTTGCAAAATGCAGTTATACATTTGTCTGTTTATACTTTTTGCTATGTAGTGTAAATTAACGTACTCTAATGTAATGGAGCTATGAACGTAACTTGTATAATAATATATAACTGTATTTGCATATATATATATATATATTATATATATATACATGAACGTAACTTGTGTACTAATATGTATCTGTATGTATATATTATACATATATGTATACATGAATGTAACTTGTGTACTAATATGTAACTGTATATATATATATATATATATATATGTATGAACGTAACTTGTATACAGTTAGGGATATCTCTAATATGTAGCTCTGTATGTAAATATTTTATTCGTACATGGAGATATGTGTGTATGTGTGTGTTTGTGTGTGTGTCTGTGTGTGTGTGCTTGTGTGTGTTTGTGTGTCTGTGTGTGTGTGTGTGCATACATAGATTTTTCCATTATACCATACAAGTGTATGGACATATACATTCATTTATACATGCATTTGTGTATATGTGTATATGTATGTATGTGCGCCATGCACCTCCTCGTTAGGCTTTTGCACCCAGTATGTAATGAAGCCTTGTTGAAGCAGACCCGCAGGAAGCCGGATCCCTGCCATCGCAGGGACCAAAGAATCAATCCATCTACATATTCACAATCAGATGCCGTTACGACTGTTCCGTATAAGTCCTCTACTACACTGCGTTTCCGTTTTCCGCTCCTGCCGCTGCAATTAGGCGATGCAGCGGAGACCACATCGATAAGGAATCTCCGTGATTGTCTGCCTTCGAGAGCCGATAAGCAGGGTGACTACACCCCTCCTGAAATTCTTGGCAGCGCCAGAACAACACTGTCCCTCTCCTTGTCCTTGACTGTCGGACGTCCTCCTCAATCAGGGGACAGCTCCCCAAACTCCCCTGGTAGACACCCCCGTTTCTTCTCATTGCGTCAGCGGCGGGTAAATGAAATTAGGTTAGCTTGTAAATAATTGACTGTAGGGAGCGGACGGACGGACGGACGGACGAAGAGACAGACGGACGGAGAGAGGGACGGACGGACGGACGGACGGACGGACGGACGGACGGACGAAGAAAGGGACGGACGGACGGAGAGAGGGACGGACGGACGGACAGAGGGACGGACGGACGGAGAGAGGGACAGACGGACGGACGGAGAGAGGGACGGACGGACGAAGAGAGGGACGGACGGACAGAGAGAGGGACGGACGGACGGACGGACAGACGGTGTGTAACGATTTTCTAGGATCCTGGGACTGAGGCGTGAATATCGGGCCACACCTGCGACGCAGTAAATCATGACCGACAGTCAATACGCGCGCTCTGTGAATTCTATACTTTGCAGTGTGTGTGTGTTTGTGTGTGTGTGCGTGCGCGTGTGTGTGTTCGTGTTTGTGGGTGTATGTGCGTGTGACGGGGTGTGTGCGCGTATAGGTATGCGTGTGTGTGCGTGCGTGTGCGTATGTGTGAACGTGTGTGTATGCGTGTGTGTGTGTGTGTGGTTGTGTGTGCGTGTGTTTGTGTGCGTATGTGTGTGTGCGCGTGTGTGCGTGTGTGTGTGCGTCCGTGTGCGTATGTGTGTGCGTGTGTGTATGCGTGTGTGTGTGTATGGTTGTGTGTGCGTGTGTTTGTGTGTGTGTGTATGTGTGTGTGCGTGTGCGTGCGCGTGTGTGTGTGAATATGTATTGGTGAATATAATTATAAAGCGCGAGTGATAGTGTTATAGTTGACCCTTAATGTCCTTGCGTCTGCACTGGCCTCGTTGTGTGTGTGTCTCGTTTCTGCGTTTCAAATGATGTATGGTGCCTTGGACAAGAACAAGTCGCCTCAGTATCCTCCATCTCCTCCTCCTACTCTCTATCCATCTATTCTTTTGTTTCTTTTCCTCAGCCTCCTCTTCCTTCTTCTCCGCTTCTGCCTCTTCCTGTTCCTCTTCCTCTTCTTCTTCCTCTTCTTTTTCCTCTTCCTCTTCTTCCTGCTCTCCCTCCTCCTGCTCTTCCTCCTTCTCTTCCTCTTCCTTCTCCTCCTCTCCCTCCTCTTCTTCTCCCTCCTCCTCTTCTTCCTCCTACTCTCCCTCCTTCTCTTCCTTTTCCTTCTCCTCCTTCTCCTCCTCCTCCTCGTCCTCTTCCTCCTCCTTCGTCCTCTGAATAGAACATTTTCTGGCTAATGGAACTTGGCTGTGAGGGTACCAAGGGGGGCCCTACAGCAACCGAACATCTGGCTGGGCAGACAGCCAAGACAGGATTGATATGATACGGCTAAACAGGCAGCCAGAAGGAGAGAGAGAGAGCGAGACAGACAGACAGAGGGAGACAGAGACAGACATAGACAGAGACAGAGAGAAACCAGAGATAAGCATACAGAAATATAGAAGGGATGACGGGCACAAAGACACAAATCCAGAGCAACAGACAGACAGACAGACAGTCAGTCAATCAAAATAGACAGACACACAGACAGACACACAGACTGATACAGACAGAAACACACACAGACAGAAACACACAGAGACAGAAACACACACAGACAGAAACACAGATGGACAGACAGGCAGTCAGACAGACAGACAGAAACACACAGTCAGACAGACAGAAACACAGTCAGACAGATAGACAGACAGTCAGACACACAGTCAGACACAGACAGACACAGACAGACACAGACAGACACAGACAGACACAGACAGACACAGACAGACACAGTTGTACATCTGGTGTCCATTTGCTCACAATGCAGACCATTTGAGCGGATTATGAGAACCGAAATGTTCCGTGCATTTGTGCGCTACTTGCCTAAGTACATCAGTCCGCCACCAGCCTCCGTATCCCCCCGCAGCAGCAGGTTTTTTATCCCGCATATTCGTCGCAGCGGGTACAGCAATCAGGGATAAAACTCGAGATTGCTAGCCACACAACTGGGAGACGGGAATGCAGATCGTGCGGCTGAATACACCTTGTTAAACTGTACAACATGCCATAGTCTACACATTGAGTTATGAACCGTAGACAACGAATATATTGTCGGTTGTTGATCTGAGAAATTTAGTTGGAGAATACACTTTCAGAGAGAGGGAGAGGGAGAGGGGAGAGAGAAGTGAGAGAGAGAGAGAGAGAGAGAGAGAGAGAGAGAGAGAGAGAGAGAGAGAGAATCTGTTTTTCGGGTTCTAAACGCCAAATGCCATCCACCGCAGCCTGCCTGCCTCCCTGCCTGCCTCCCTGCCTCCCTGCCTGCCTGCCTCCCTGCCTGCCTCCCTGCCTGCCTCCCTGCCT
>OZ029929.1:16749810-16914810 GCA_964023275.1 Norana najaformis
ATTTATCAAGTTGGAGAGCTTAGATAAACAAGCTCTCGCTTTGATTAGCGCTAAGCGTCAGGCGACCGCTTCGTAGGAAGAAGGAACACTTAATCATCGTCGTCGTTGTCGCTGTTATCATGGTCGTCGATGTCGGTATTATCATCGTCGTCGTTGTCGCTGTTATCATCGTCGTCGTTGTCGCTTCTGAAACGTCTGAAGGTCTTATATACCAGACGATGACAACGTCCTCCTCAGCATCATCAAGAGGATCTTTGTTCTCATCTTCATTATCATCATCATCATTGTAGTCCGCAACAACTACATCGAGAATATCAACAATTGCATTCGTCATCGTTGTCATCATCATCACTGTTGCCATAAACATCATCTTCATCATCATCATCATCGTCATACTGTCATCATAATTACCGTCATCGTTATCATCACCAAAGTCGTCATAATCATACATCATACTGTCATTATCATAATTACTGTCATCGTTGTCATCACCAACGTCGTCGTCATCATCATCATCATCATCTATTTGTATGTAAGTTGACTACTATATTGCACCAACGCAAACGACCACCTGATAGTCCTCCTCCCCACCCAAACCTCGCTTAACCCTCTCTCACTCCCTCCCTCTCTCCCTCCCTCCCTCTCTCCCTCTCCTCCTTTCCTACCTCCCTCCCTCCTGCGGTTCATCTGGGCGATAATTCATCCCCCATCTGCACCGCGGTCATTTCTCTTTATCCGTCTGAAGGGTTTCTCTCCATTTTATAAAAACCATCCGATTATGACCTCCGACCTTTCACCCGCTAGATGGACCTGTCCCTCCGCTTAATTCCGTTTGTTTCTCATAGCAAACCCATCACTGATGACATCAGGCACTAATGTATTCACTGGTAACAACAGACGCTAATGTGGTCTGTGGTAGCAGCAGACACTAAATGGGTCTCTACTAAAACCAGACATTAAATATTATCTATGGGGCAGCAGACATTAATGTGAATTCTGGTAACAATACATTAGTTTGGTCTCTATTAGGAAGAGACACTTTTATGTTCTCCGATAACAAGAGACGCTAATTTGTATGGTGCCTGTTCAAAACAACTTATGTGCAGTTAGTGTGGCCGGTCACGGGCAGCCAGACAAAATGTTTGGCTTTTGACCGCAACGGTTATGTCTAGCGCCCTCTTCTGGCCAAATTAGCAACCGATGGCTGTAGACAGTAGTTGCCCAACTGTTTGGCAGGCCTTCACCCCGATTGAGGTTGCTTCATTGAAGGAGTGGATGCTTCGGAATCAATACGTAGTCCCATGATATCTGCCTCTCTACCTTACTCCGTTTATCCGTCCTACCCTTCGTCCTTCCTTCCTTCGTTCCTTCTTTCGTTCGTTTCTTCCTTCCTTCCTTTCTTCCTTCCTCCTTTGTTTCCTTCCTTCGTTCCGTCCTCCCTTCCGTTCTTCCTTGCTTGCTTCCTTCCTTTTTTCTTTTCTTCCTTCCTTCCTTCCTTCCTTCCTTCCTTCCTCCTTTGTTTCCTTCCTTCGTTCCGTCCTCCCTTCCGTTCTTCCTTGCTTCCTTGCTTCCTTTTTTCTTTTCTTCCTTCCTTCCTTCCTTTCTTTCTTCCTTTCTTTCTTTTTCATTTTATCCATCCTTCCGCCCTATATCTTTCCTTCCTTCCGCGAAGCCGTCTTCATATCCCAGGCACTCTCCTCTCTGCTACCCCACTTCCTCGCTACTCTTCCTGTCTGCTGTTTGCTTCTTTGTCAGGCTCTTCCTCCCTCTCCATGTCCTCTTCCGTGTGTGGTAAATGTTGGTGGCGTGTGGGCCGCTGGTCTTTAGAGACGAGATATGTCATAGTTTTCTGCGAATTCGGTCGTTTGCAGGAGACAGCGGAGGAAGAGGAAGAGGATAACAAGGAGGAGGAGGAAGAGGATTAAAAGGAGGAGGAAGAGGAGAAAGATGAGGTGGAGGGAAAGGAGGAGGAAGAGAAGGATCGGGTGGGACCGCTGTCCTTGGAGTTAGTTCCTGGGTCATCGTCTGTGGAAGAGATGGATGGGCAGAGCGAATGGTTGTGTACACAGATGTGTTTGATTTTGTATGTATGTATGCATGTATGTATGTATATATGTGTGTATGTATGTGTGTACGTATGTATGTATATGTGTGTATGTATGTATGTGTGTATATATGTGTGTACGTATGTATGTATGTATGTGTGTACGTATGTATGTATATATGTGTGTATGTATGTATGTATATATGTGTATGTGTGTACGTATGTATGTATATATGTGTGTATGTATGTATGTATGTATGTGTGTATGTATGTATGTGTATGTCTGTCTACCTGTCTGTCTGTCTGTCTGTCTCTCTCTGTGCTCCAATCCGAAACACCATCCGCCATAGCCGTCCAACTGTCTGCCTGCCTGACTCCTGGATCTTGACTTGGAACCGAACCAGTTTTGCCTGTCGATTTTGTTTTGACTGAGCGCCTGTGAATAACCTAGTTTCCGTGACTTGGCTTTCGCTGGGCGCTGTAGAAATCTCGAGACTACGATTACAATGTATTCAATCGTATTGCAGTCTTATGTAATGTCATGTTGGTTGATTTGTTCATTATCGCTACCCTCCTGTTCCACCCCGTCTTTCGAAACTTGGATGCGCCAGTGTCTTCCATTAGCAAGTGATGCTTTAAGTGAGTCCTGAACCAAATCGGATCACGCAGCTTTTAAACCAGATGATTGGAAAAACCCTTCAGAGAATTGAGAGCAAATTTCTCTTGTAAAATAATGGATAGAAACAGCTTAGTCCAACGTATAGCGTAAAAAGCCTATGGAATTGATTGTTTGCTGAACACGCACAGTTCAATGGTTTATTGTCATCATATGATTACAACGATCGTTGACGACATTTCAGGAAATGTATTTTAGCATTTAAAGTACTTGTTAAAGAATGTCTGTTTTATTTTAGAAAATGTCATCATTTCTTTTATAAAACAATAAGAGATAGCTAAAATTTTGACCGTGATATATTGATGTATACAGAATTACAAAGTTCTTAGTTACCAACGTATAATATAACATTTTGGGAAATTATTGAATCTTTCATCTATACAGATTATAGTTCATTGAAAGCTCATTGCACCTAGGCATAGGGCCATACAATCACTCATTGCTATCATTATAATACATGAGATCCTTTTATAATATACTGTATTCTAAATAATACACTTAGAAGAGCAGACAGAGTCAAGTATTTAAAGTTCTTTCGTCTATGGCTAAACCAAGATTATGTTGTTTCTATTCAATTATTTGCAAATGTATACCATCTGTAAAGGAGCACGATGCTCAATCAATATCCAACAAATATAATCAAACAATTGGGATTCTTATCAATCACTTAATCTATATGTGAAATTTGACATACAATATTTAAAAAGAATCTCTTGATTCCCAGTAAACACAAAATTAAACAAATTATAAACCACAAACTTGATATTCTAATGTAGCATCTATTTATATGAAGTTCAAGCAATTTTTCGTTTATTCACAAGATCTTGCCTCTATTAATAAGATACACCAGTCTATACACTTCATTTCGAAAAATACCAACTGAAAGCAAATTCTTAAGTGAACAATCAGATTTATACATTTGACACTTTTCTTTTAATAAGGTGGCTATGTTTTCTTTCTTGCACTCAAGTAAAACATGATGTATAGTTTCATTAACCTGGCAAAGATCACACAAACCATTTGGATGCCTTTTCATAATGAATAGTCTTTGATTGACATTGGCTACACCCAATCTCAGTCAACTAATTTGTACTTCTTTTTGACGATTAATATCTGTGTGTTTAATATATGTACTTACTGAGGGACATATTGTTTTATAAAAGTGTCCCTTTGTATTTCTTGTCTATTCAATCTGCCATTTGTTTATTATATAATTTCGAATTAGAGAATATACTTCGCTGAGTTCTAAGTAATTAGTGGAATTGATGTTTCTTAATTGTAATGCATCTTTGGCCATCATATATGCTTTGTCATTCCCCGATATATTAATGTGACTCGGGATCCATACAAATTTAATTGTGCTATATTTTATTTTATTAAATGAATTAATTATTTCATTTAGTAGATTAGGTCTAGCTTTAGAAAAGAATCATTGAATGGAAGCGGATTGTTTGCTGAAAAATTTTAACGCAATTTAAGTTTAAATGTTACATTTAAAATGGGTGTCTAAATTTTAACATTTAGACACCCAGTTTTAATTTAACATTTAAATTTGTAATGATTATAATTTTTCATGTAAACACCTTTTTAATTTTAAATTTAATATCAATATAAATTTACTATTTAAATTTTAAATGCTGACGATGTTACCATTTGAACGCGGTTTTTAGTCCCGTCATTCTCGCTATAAGTAGAGCGTATAGCAGTTAACTGCACAATAACTCCTCCACTATCTTTTTCTTTTTTCTTTCGTTTGGTGGCGCCAGTCCGAAGCCTGGATAAAGGAGGAGGGCGACGCCAATCGTCTTCGTTATGACCCAGCGTCGTTAAACAGAAACTCTTACTCCTCGGTTATTTTGGAATATGATAAATGTCGCTAAACATTGGTTAGTGCAAGGGTCTCGATGGACACCTTTAAAACGCTTTCTGCCAAAGCTATAAATTTTGCAACCGCGTTTGACCGGAAGGAAATTCAGTTGCTTTGGTGTGATGATGATGTTGTGGTAAACTATGCCATCGCCTTTAACCTGGTAATGCCAGTCCTTAGACTGAATATACTTCGTTATGACAGCGTCGTTAAAGACACATAAACACACACAAACACACACACACGTACACACACACATATGCACGCAAACAAACAAACAATATCGCTCAACTATTGTGGGTTTCAAAGCCAGGTAGATGCGACCTTCAACCAGACATTCATGACGCTTTCACTCACCTTTTCTTACCTTATCTTACCTGCATTGCTTTACTTTGTCTCACTCTGGCTCACCTTGCCTTCTTGTAACTTACCTGTCCTTGCCTCATCTTGTCTTACCTTTCCCCAGCTCACCTTTTCTTGCGTTGTTTTACCTGTCATTGTTATACGTGTATGTGTGTGTTTGGCAGCGTGTAGCGTCGGATGTCCATCCGGGACCTTCGAGTCGAGTCCCTGCACCAACTTCCGCGATAGAGTCTGCCAAGGTAAATGTAAATGTAGAATGTAAATGTAAAATGTAAATGTAAAATGTAAATATAAAATGTAAATGTGAAACATAAGTGTAAAATGTAAATGTAAAACGCAAATGTAAACGTAAATGTAAAACGTAAATGTAAACGTAAATATAAAACGTAATTGTAAAACGTACTTGTAAAACGTAAATGTAAAAGTAAATGTAAAAGTAAATGTAAAACGTAAATGTAAAACGTAAATGTAAAACGTAAATGTAAAACGTAAATGTAGAATGTAAATGTAGAATGTAAATATAAAATGTAAATGTGAAACGTACAGTAAGTGTAAAATGTAAATCTAAAATGTAGATGTAAAACGTAAGTGTAAAATGTAAATGTAAAACGTACATGTAAAATGTAAATATAAAATGTAAATGTGAAACATAAGTGTAAAATGTAAATGTAAAACGCAAATGTAAACGTAAATGTAAAACGTAAATGTAAACGTAAATGTAAAACGTAATTGTAAAACGTACTTGTAAAACGTAAATGTAAAAGTAAATGTAAAACGTAAATGTAAAACGTAAATGTAAAATGTAAATGTAAAATGTAAATGAAAAACGTAAATGAAAAAAATTAAATGTAAAATGTAAATGTACACGTTTTTCTCTAGCGACCCTATGGCCTCGACGTTGCTCATTTTCCAGCTAATTAAACGAGTGAGATCAAGCTCTATGCAGTCACTGGCATTATAGGCCTACATTGGAATGTACTGGAATTTACTCGGCTCGACTAGATTGGATTAGATTAGATTAGATTTGACTTAGATCGATAACATCAAGTCGTGGAATGATTTATCGTTAGACCAGTTATTACAGGAGACGAGGGACAGAAGCAGATGGCACAAAATTGTCCGTTGTGCAGCCGATCCTCGGCTCGAGGACGGTTGAAATCAAGCTACGGGAAGGTATCATTAACTAACCCGCAGGGACAGTATACCAATTATAACAACAACAACCGGCTTAAAAGAGGTGTCTAAAATATTACGGTTTATTACCACCTATTTATTACCGCGGACAAAACTGTCCGTGGTGCAGCCAATCCTCGGCTTGACAACGGTTTAACACGATCTGCTAAAGTTGAAGGCACTAAAGCGCAGCGACATTCTGTTAATAAATGAACAACAATAAGCTTAAAAGAGGTGTCTAAAATACTACGGTTTATTACCATCTATTTATTACCACGTCCAATCCTTGATTCGAGGACGGTTGAAGATGAGACAAGATTAGATTAGATTAGAGAATATTAGAGTAGAGTAGAGTAAAGGCGCCAAATATAAATATCTACATTCAGTGTCTAGATGTATGCACATAGAGTTTTTACTTTCCATTGCAGAGTGTACAAAGTGTCGTGGCTCAACCTACGAAGCCAAGTCCTGCACTGGAACTTCTGATCGACAGTGCATACGTAAGTTCAACACTTTGGTCTCTGTGGCCGGAAGTTCAAATCCAGGTCAGTTCAGGTGAGTGTCCAATGCGAGGGTTCAAATCCTGGTCAGTTCGGGTGACTGTCCAATGCGAGGGTTCAAATCCAGGTCAGTTCAGGTGACTGTCCAATGCGAGGGTTTAAATCCAGGTCAGTTCAGGTGACTGTCCAATGCGAGGGTTTAAATCCAGGTCAGTTCAGGTGACTGTTCAGAGCGAGAGTTCAACCTAGGTCAGTTCAGGTGACTGTTCAAGCGACGGTTCAAATCCAGGTCAGCTCAGGTGACTGTCCAATGCGAGGGTTCAAATCCAGGTCAGTTCAGGTGACTGTCCAATGCGAGGGTTCAAATCCAGGTCAGTTCAGGTGACTGTTCAAGCGACGGTTCAAATCCAGGTCAGCTCAGGTGACTGTCCAATGCGAGGGTTCAAATCCAGGTCAGTTCAGGTGACTGTCCAATGCGAGGGTTCAAATCCAGGTCAGTTCAGGTGACTGTTCAGTGCGAGGGTTCAAACCAGGTCAGTTCAGGTGACTCTTATATATATATATATATATATATATATATATATATATATATATATATATATATATATATGAGTTGTATGGCGGACTGTCTTCTAGCAGTTTCTCTGCTTTTATGGCGTCGTCATTTCCTAACGGCCCCTGGGAATCGAACCGTAGGCGTCGAAACGAGCTGCCTGCTGCTTTGCCCCTAAGCCACTCCCCACGAGAGCTTCATTCAAAAGGGTGAATTACGGCGGAAATGCGGCTTCCCTCGAAAATGGACGAAGTCGTTGACCTTTAAGGCGTAATGCTGTGTAGAGTAATTGGTGATTTATGTAGCGCCTGTATGAGGTCTCAGCCCCGATTGCTTTTAAAGGTAAAGAGGAAGATAACGTTCTTGTTTAGACGCCTCTGTGGAAAGTCATTAGAAGCGTCGCTACTGGGTTGTAAAGATCTTTCGCAAATGCGACGATGTATGTATCAACGTCTATCTGTCTGCCTGTGTGTCTGTGTGTCTGTCTGTGTGTCCGTCTGTCTGTGTGTCCGTCTGTCTGTGTGTCTGTCTGTGTATCTGTCTGTCTGTGTGTCTGTCTGTGTGTCTGTCTGTCTGTGTGTCTGTCTGTCTGTGTCTGTCTGTCTATCTGTATGTCTGTCTGTCTGTTTTTCTGGATGTCTGGATGTCTGTCTGGCTATATATATGTATGTATGCGTGTATGTATGTATGTCCGTATGATTGTCTGCCTATATGTCTATCTTTATGTCTGTATGTATATCTGTATGCATGCATGTAGGAAGTTCTGTGTGTATGTATGTATCTATGAATGTATGCATCATATATGTATTATATATGTATGCCTGTAACGTGTATGTTTGTATGTGTTTGAATGTCTGCGTGCATATATGCGTGTATATATGTGTGGTGTTGGTGCGATTCCTTAGAGGGGCGCTCGAAGGGTTGGTTGTAATCTGTCAAGTGCCTAATGAGGATCTTCTCCACAGCCTCCTTCGTTCCTCTCTCTTCTCCTCCTCCCTCACTCTCCCTCTCCTCCTACCACATCCTTCTCCTCCTCCTTTTGGCATCAAACTCCTCCTGTAATCAATTGTCATTCCTTCTCCCTTCATCCTCCTATTGTGTCTCCTCTTTCACCTCATTGTTTTTCTTCTCCTCCTTTTTCTTCTCTTTCTGTTTCTCTTCCTCCTCCTGTTCTTTCTCCTTCTCCTCTTCTTTCTTCTGCCATACCTACTTCTCCTCTTCCTCCTCCTCTACTTCCTTGTCTTCCTTTTCCTCATCCTCTTTCTCCTCTGCCTCCTACTCTACCACTTCCTACTTTTCCTCTGCCTTCTTCTGTTTATCCTCCTCTCCTTATCCTTATCTTCCACCTTCTTGTCCTCTCTTGTTCCTCCTTTCTACATCATCATGTTCTTCCTCCTCTTCCTTTTCCTCCTCTTGTTCCTCCTCTGCCTCCTCACTCTTCGTCCTCTCGTACTCAACGACCTCCTCCCTGTACTCCGCTTTGTCCTTCTCTTTGTCCTCGTTCTCCTCTTCTTTGTCCTCCTCTTTGTCCTCCTTCTCTTCTTTGTCCTCCTCCTCTTTGTCTCCTCCTCTGTCCTCCTCTTTGTCCTCCTCTTCATCCTCCTCCTCTTCCTCCTCCTCCTCTTCCTCCTCCTCCTCTTCCTCCTCCTACTCGTCTTCCACTTCCTCCTCTTCCTCCTCCTTCTCCTCCTCCTCCTCCTTCTGAATGCCAAGAGGCAATTGCAACGCGTCTAACCAGATAGCAACGGCGCCTTCATTAAACCGACTGTCAACTTCTCCCCTCCCTTCCCCTTTCTCCCTTCCCACCCCACCCCTAACCGCCTTCTCGCCTCTTTCCCTTCACTGTCAGAACTCACCCTCGGCATGGCTTCTGTCGTTGTCAGGCGCTCTCGTCGGGCCGCCCGTTGCGTCCGTACGCGGCTAGGAAAGGGGAAGGTCGAAACTCATCGTCAGCGGAGGGGAAACAGGATCCCAACCGCCCCACCAGAGCGACGCCGCAACTTCTCTCTCTCTCTCTCTCTCTCCGGAAATGCGTATTGTCGACTGTCGCGCGGAAAATTGGTTTATTTCGAAGCCTTTTCCAGTTTCGCTGGAGGCTCTGACGCTTCGTCATCTGGTCCTCACTCAGGATGACTTCTTTAGATGACTCTGGGTGGCTTCTCCTGATGTATCGCCACACAGATGACGTGAACAGATGACGCCGTCGATGGAAGGGGATCGCTTTCCTTGACTCCCCGATGGACGCGATTTTAATGCTGTCTCGAGATGGCGCTATACAAATCCTCCTATAGGTTGCATTGAATATATGTTGCTCAGCATACATGCATACACGTATTATTATTATTATTATTATTATTATTATTATTTTTTTTTATATTGTTACTACTACTACTACTATTATTATTATTATTATCGTCGTCATCATTATTATTATTATTATTATTATTTCTGCATTTATTAAGCGCCATCATATAATGACTAACCATTAGTCGATGGCGCTGAGCAACCGGGCAACGTACAAACATATATATATATACACATACATACACACATCACATCCTCTTATCTCTCTCTCCTCTCCAATCCCAGACACCACCCTCCGTAGCTGCCACGCTGTCTCTCTGACTGACTTGGATCTTGACCTGGAACCGGACCCTTCTGCCTATCAATGTTGTTTTGACTGAGCGTCTGTGAATAAGCTGGTCCCCGCGACGCGGCTTTCGTTGGGCGCTGTAGAAATCTCGGAATTACGATTACGATTACATACAAACATACACGTACATACACACATGTATACAAAGATACTCACACACACATACACCCACATACACAAAGTCTTATCATGTGATACATAGTTTCAATCGGAAATTGTTCCCTAAGGTCTTCCCGGAAGCTGTGTTTCAGTCGTAACTGCATGCAACGTTTGTTTGTTGCGCTCTGGACAGCCTCGATTTAGGCGCTATATAAATATTTCCTAGTGATATTCGAATTCATTGAGTTGCATTCGCTGCTCACTTCTCTCCGATAGCCGATCTCAGTGTCTGAACGGTAATATACATTTCTTGTGGCCAGGTAGCCAGTTTAGTTCTCAATGGAATAACACAGTTGTTGTTGCTTGTGGCTCTTTAATTGTCTAAATGGCAGGACACAATTATTTTGGCCAGGTGGCCTGACTATTTGTCTCAATGGAATGAGACAGGTATTGTGGCCTGTGGCTCTCTAAGTGACTCGTAGTGTCTGAATGAAAGAACAGTGTGGCCTTCTTTCAGACACAGTCAGCTGGTAACTGTTGTGGTTGTTGTCTACAGATGTCGCTCATCCGTTGCTCATCACGGGAGACGTCACAACGAACAAGTTTCTAGACGGTTAGTCACCAGTTACTTTGCGCTGAATGGTGTTCTATGATGGTATGCTATGGTATATGGTATAGTTTGGTTTGTCACGGTATGGTATGGTTTTTGGTTTGGTATGGTATTTGGTATGATATGGTATTTTGTATGGTATGGTATTTGGTATGATATGGTATTTTGTTTGGTATGGTATTTGGTATGATATGGTATTTTGTTTGGTATGGTATTTGGTATGATGTGGTATTTTGTTTGGTATGGTATTTGGTATGGTATGGTATTTGGTATGGTATGGTATTTGGTATGGTATTTGGTATGGTATGGTATTTGGTATATGATATTTTGTTTGGTATGGTATTTGGTATGGTAGGGTATTGGGTATAGTATGGTATTTGGTATGGTATGGTATTGGGCATAGTATGGTATTTGGTATAAAATGGTATGGTATGGTATAAAGTTTAAACGGTAGTCTGTTTCCCACACTTCAAGTTTTGTAATCTAATCTTATCTTTTCTAGTCTAGAAATCATCCCAATGTGACCTGTGTCTCGTAGGGAAATTTTCTAATCAAATCTTATCTAATCTAGAGAATTTTATAGCGCCAATAGAACACATTACACGAAGGATTCCAACGTCATAGTAATAAAATGCACGTTGGGGCTTTAACCCTTTCTCTGCGTAGCTCATTAACTCTATCTGCAAAGCCTTTACGGCTGCCAAAGTATTGGGAGCCTTCGAATGGCTCCCACCCGGCGCCATATAAATTCCGCGTTGCATTCATCAGAAACTACTAAGCAGACGGTTACAAACATACACAAACATACACACAAACATGCACAGACACATACATACATACATACACAGACAGATAGACAGACAGACACAGAGACAGGTACACATACAGATGGATAGACAGATAGACATAGAGACGGGCCTTTCACCGTTCATACAAACATACTCAAAGATAAACAGCCAGACAGACAGACAGACACAGAGTCAGGTACACAGATAGACAGACAGACAGATAAAGATATAGACATGCAGAGAGATAGAGCCTGCATTCACCGTTTGCTTTTATTCGAAAGACCATCCCCCTTTCGTCGGAGACCATTTCATCCGATCCCTTTGTTCAAGGACCATTTGCTCGGAGACCATTAAAACAGACCTCGCTGGAAAGCCCGGCATGATTAAGCAGTTCCAGATCTCCTAAGCCGTCCAGGCAATATCCGATAGACCTCCCGAAAAGCTGCCCTTAATCGTCGCCCGTAGAAATGACATTCAGATGACAGCCCAGCTCTTAAAGCTAGTGTGGCCACGCTTCTTCTCGCACAATTGTCTGATGGTGAGCAGAGCAACTGCAACACGGTTTACTTTACCTTACCTTGCCTTACCTTATTTTATATTGCGTTGTCGTACCATACCATACCTACTCTGACTTTTTACCTTACCTGTCCTCGCCTTACCCTACCCGATCTTAGCAAGGCGTCGCTGAATCTCCTGTGTTACTAGACAGTTGACTTAATCCTCAGTAGTATCTGCGGTTTTCAGACATTGCTAGCAACTGCGTGCAGTGAATATTCAACGCAGTTTAATAGCAGACGGAAATAACAACTGCCACCCGTGTGTACAGACAGACAGACAGACAGACAGACAGACAGACAAGCAGACGGATACACAGACAGACGCAGACGGATACACAGATAGACAGACACACGACAGGCAGGAAGGAAGGAAGGCAGGCAGGCAGGAAGACAGGCAGACAGACAGACAGACAACGGGCAGACAGACAGACCTAGAGAGATAGGCACAGTCAGTCACACAGACAGACAGACAATTGTGGATAGCCTCACACGCACATACAAACAGACACACACACAGACACACACAGACACAGATAGACGGACACACACACAGATACATGACAGGCAGGCAGGAAGGTAGGCAGACAGACAGACGAGGGGCAGACAGATAGGCACAGAGACAGGTACAAAGACAGCTAGACAGAGAGACATACAGAGAGATAGGCACAGTCAGTCACACAGACAAACAGACGCTTGTGGACAGACTCACACCACATACAAACAGACAAACACAGACAGACTCACACAGAATCACAAAGTCACGCACAGACATACACACGCAGACACAGCCAGAGAGACGCCTCCGCAACGCCCAGAATAAGCGAACATTCAGATGAGGATTAGAGGCGAAATTACAGCTCTGCTTATAGGGATCATCCCGCGTTGAATTCGCCAAAGCCTTCGACTGCGTTAACCGACGACCATATATTACAACGGAATCCAACGTTCGTAAAAGAACAATGAAACGCCCTCTGTCGGCTGCAGACGGTGGCGCCACCAACCGGGTGACGTCGACAGCTGAAGAGAGATAGAGAGATTAAGACAAGTGGGCGCTATATTAAGACCACTTCTGTCGGCGGTTTATGAGAGAATAGTAAGAAGAGGTATGGTAAAATAAATTGAGTCTAAGCAGAACTTATGTAATGTGAGGGTGTGGTTAGGTGAGTACGGTTAAGAATCGTAATCGTAATCGTAAATTCGAGATTTATTCAGCGCCAAACGAAAGCGGGTACCGGCTTATTCACAGGCGCTCAGTCAAAACAAAATCGTTAGGCAGAAGGGTTCGGTTCCAGGTCAAGATCCAGGAGTCAGGCAGTCAGACAGTCGGACGGCTACGGTGGATGGTGTTTGAAATTGAAGCGAGAAGAGAGATAAGGAGAAGAGGAAGAAGAATCAGGATAAGATTTTTGGAAAAGAAATGTTTTCAGCCTTGAGTGAGAGACCAGCGCAGAAACTGAAAGAGGTGAAGTGTTGGTGAGTTCGTATGAAGGATCAGAGAATTGTCCTGATTCTGGTGAGAATTTACTCCAGAGCGGTGGAGTAAGTTGGGTTAGGTAAGTAAGTAAGGAAAACAGACCTATTAAGACAGGGATGCCATGACAGGAGCAAAGGCGACTACATCAATTGCACAAACATCTTACCTTACCACGCTTTTACCATCCCGTATATCTTACCATTTATCCTGGAATTTTACCATCCCGTATATCCTACCATTTATCCTGGAATTCTACCATATCGTATATCCTACCTGGAATTTTACCATACCTTATGTTCTACCATTTATCCTAGAATTTTACCATACCATATATCCTACCATTTATCCTAGAATTTTACCATACCATATATCCTACCATTTATCCTAGAATTTTACCATACCATATATCCTACCATTTATCCTAGAATTTTACCATACCGTATATCCTACCATTTATCCCGGAATTTTACTATACCGTATATCCTACCATTTATCCTGGAGTTCTACCATACCGTATATCCTACCTGGAATTTTCCAATACCGTATATCCTACCATTTATCCTAGAATTTTACCATACCGTATATCCTACCATTTATGCTAGAATTTTCCCATACCGTAAATCCTACCATTTATCCTAGAATTTTACCATACCTTATATCCTACCATTTATCCCGGAATTTTACTATACCGTATATCCTACCATTTATCCTGGAGTTCTACCATACCGTATATCCTACCTGGAATTTTCCAATACCGTATATCCTACCATTTATCCTAGAATTTTACCATACCGTATATCCTACCATTTATGCTAGAATTTTACCATACCGTACATCCTACCATTTATCCAGGAATTTTACCATTCCGTATATCCTACCATTGTCCTGAAATCCCATATCCTAAGAGCCAAGCCGAGATCTCTTGAAAGCTTTTTCGATATTCATTTCTCGTAATTCACGTCCGACGGAGGGTTTCGGTTAATATGACGTTGCCGCCTTCTGCGACGCGGCGGCGCTGTTTGATCTGACGGCGGCGCTCTTTGATCTGGCGGCGGCGCTCTTTGATCTTGCGTCAGCTGGCACCGATTGATCATCATCAGACGGCCGATCAAATGTGCACATCATTATGCGTCGGGCTTTCGCTAATTGATACCCGCTTTGAATATTGCGCATAGAATAGATAATTTACGAAGCCGAACAGCGAGCCTAGAATAGCAAATTTCTGGCACCGGCGCGAAATTTCTGTTTTATGGTGGCTGCGTTTGCAATGCAAAGGTTGACTGTTTACTAGAAATGTCTGGTTGCTACAGACACTAATATGAAATCATATCTAAGAATTGCGGGTAGGAGTTGTAGCTCCATCGATTGATGCCTTGCACATTATCATAGCTGCGCTATAGAAGTTGTAATTTTGATATGAACAGGGGTCTGGAGAGAACTACAGACAGACAGACAGACAGACAGACAGACAGACAGGCGAACGACAGAGGGTCGAATGGATGAATCGATGGACGAATGGATGGATCGATGGATGGATGGGTGGGTGGGTGAGTGGGTGGGTGGACGAACGGACGGACGGACGGACGGACAAACAGAGAAGAAAGACAAGACATACAAACAGATAGATAGGAAAAGCAGAGAAAGATCTATATCGACAGGCAGACAGAAGAGAAAAAGCAGAGACAGGAAAAGGGAGACATAGACAGACATAGACAGAGACAGATAGGGAGAGGGGAGAGGGATAGAGAGAGAGGAGAGACAGACAGACAGACAGAGACAGACAGAGACAAATAGGGAGAGGGGAGAGGGATAGAGAGAGGAGAGACAGACAGACAGACATACAGACAGAGACAGGCAGAGAGAGACAGAGACGGAGAGAGAGACAGCGGTCGATACCCTTTCTATCAGACACCAGCGCTGTTCTCTCTTCATTGGCTCTAATTAGGTTAGGTTAGAGGTCGTCAGCGTCTATTAGACCGACATTCCATCGATCCATCATCGATCGATGTCTCTTAAAAACTGGTATGCATATAGTTTAAACTGCAGAACCTTCGAAGGCAACGATTGTATGTGAATACACGCTGTACCCAGAAAAAAAGAACCCTTCAACGAACTCCAGACAACTTAAGGAAAATTTATAGCAGTAGTAATTCCTGTTGGACGACGCTGTGTCATAATAAAGATAATCAGGGTCGCTCTCCTCTTTTATCCAGAGTTAGGACTGACACTACCCGACTGGGGGCAGTGGCGGAATCATGGTGGCAGTTGAAAGTAATTTCCATTGTTTAATGACATCTTATGGCTGCCAGGGCCGTTGACGTCGACCTTGCCACATTTCCTATCGATTTTGTTTTGACTGAGCGCCTGTGAATAAGGTGGTTCCCACGACTGAGATTTCGTTGGGCGGTTAAGTTTTAAATTGGAAATACGTCAAACAAGTTATGTGACAAACGCAACTGATGAATATATAGCATAAGTGGAAAGCGTTTTAAAGGTGTCTAACGAAACCATCGCATTATACAGTGGCGCAGTTTGAAAATCTATGAAATTGAACAAAAAGCGTTTCTCTTCTTATACTTATTACAATTAACAATCTTAGAATTTATCATAATCGTAATCACGAATTTAAATAACGCCTTTTTACGAGAGACACCTCCTGGGCGCTCCCAAAATGAGGTCGCAAGCCAACACGATTAAAAGGAATAATTTTCATTCGCTTACGAAAACAGCAGAGCCAGACCAGGGTGTTTAGAAACGAAACTTTAATATAAATACTGATTATTACGTTATTGTTTGCGCAAACTATAACCGATAATAATAATATAATCTAAGAAATTCTATAGCGCCGCTGTAATAATGCTCAAGGCATCAGTCGATGGTCGCTGCTAAGCAAAATCATTGTCTAAGCCAAATTCCATGGTGAGTCTGGGTCGAAAAGCCGAAGAGGAGTCCAGAAGACACAGAGACAGCCTATGGAGGAAATGAGTTCAGGAGGAAGTGAGTTTTTAGTCGAGATCTGAAGGCCGAAACAGACTTTGCCGAGCGAACGTTTGCCGAAAGACAGTTCCAGAGTCTAGGGCCAGCGACAGAAAAGGCACGCCTGCCAAGAGCTTTTCATAAGGGTTTTTAGTGAGTTATTTTCCCCTTTACCTCATTTACTTCTGCACTTTGGTCTCCTCGTTGCCGGGCCGTAGCACCCTTCGCTCGGTCACTCAAGATCTCCTGTTTGTCCCTCGCATGCGAACCGCTGCGGCCCAGTCCAGAAGCTTCGCCTACGTTGGTCCCACTTGCTGGAATCGTCTCCCTCGAGAATTGCGACTTGAGCTCCTTTCTCTCCTTCTCTCAGTGTTCCGCAGGCGCCTGAAGACTGTACTGTTCAACAGTGATTTTACTTTTTCGGGTCGGAGGCACCTTTGTTAAGTTGATACTCCGAGAGGCGCTTTATGAATCTCAAATTACAGTTACAATTACCATTACTATTGATGCTGGCCTTTAAGTGTGTGTCCGGGCCAACGTGGACTTTTCGAACATGAACTTTGAATGCTAATTAGTATTCTTGACTCATTTACAATAGATGCTTCTTCAGTCGCATTAATTTCTTCGAAAATCTACTTTAGTTACTCTAATTTATCTTGGGTTTCTTTTTTCTGAACACCGTGTAAATGGTACAGTCGTTTTGGCCATCGCAAGACATTTAGCGTGGCCTTTTCTCGAGTTTATTCGACCGAAGTGGTTGGCTGTCGGCCACAGGGACTGACTGTGCCGATAATCTGTGTTAATATCATATGTTATATGATATATTATATCACATTAATATATATAATATCACATATTAATATGTATTATAATCACACATTAATATCATAAATATTAATGTCGTTTTAAGACGAGGCCCTTTCCCCTTAAGTAGCGGTTCAGATCAACTGTGCAGGTCAAAGTCCTGGAGGTCATAGGTCAGAATTTGAGACACGATTGAAATATTCTCTGGTTTGTTTATCTTTTCACAGAACTCTATTACAAGAGACACGAAATGAAGAAGCGAAAAAGTGAGTTCACTCCGTTCTGCAATACCTTACCACGTCATACCTTACCATACTTAAGCTTTCATTCCTTTTTACCATACCATATCATCCCTGACCTTACCTTACATGTCCTTACCTTACCTTACCATAGCTCTCCTGATCTCACCTGCCGGAATGCCGATGTGTTATCTGTAGTCACCTTAATTCTGTGGCAGTTACCTTAGCTGAGTGTCAGTTACCTTAGCAGAGTGGCAGTTATCTTAGCAGAGTGGCAGTTACCTTACCTGAGTGGCAGTTACCTTACCTGAGTGGCAGTTACCTTACCTGAGTGGCAGTTACTTTAGCAGAGTGGCAGTTACCTTAGCAGAGTGGCAGTTACCTTACCTGAGTGGCAGTTACCTTACCTGAGTGGCAGTTACCTTAGCAGAGTGTCATTTACCTTACCTGAGTGGCAGTTACCTTAGCTGAGTGGCAATTACCTCAACTGAGTGGTTGTCTGTCTGTCTGAGTCAGAGATGAAGGTCGAGGCTTCGGCCAACGTCTTCCTCGAGGACCTGCACAGCACCCGCAACCTCGAGACGACCTACTACGTCACGGACATGACGCAGGCGTCAGACTTCTTCTGGGACCGCGAGTCCGGGCTTCGCGTCAACGTCGGGATCCTCAACATCCGCCTGATCCCCGAATACACGGACGTGGATCACGACAGCGATAACAAGTACGTCCTGAGTAACCCCGATGGCAGCGAGGACAAGACCAAATTCCGTAGCATCATCCGAGAGTACTGCAGGTGAGGTGCTTACCTTTGTCAGTAGGGTGAGTACTTGTGAGTCTAGGGTGTAAGATGCGAATGCAAAGACATGTGTTTTTCTATAGCGTCGCGCTTATTTTTCAGTGAATTGTCCCTTATTTTTCAGTGAATTGTCGCTTATTTTTCAGCGAATTGCCGCTTATTTTTCAGTGAATTGTCGTTTTTTTCAGCGAATTGTCGCTTATTTTTCAGCGAATTGTCGCTTATTTTTCAGCGAATTGTCGCTTATTTTTCAGTGAATTGTCGTTTTTTTCAGTGAATTATCGCTTGTTTCTCAGTGAATTGTCACTTATTTTTCAGTGAATTGATCTGGTAAGATCCTATGCTTGTTTGTAGTAGCTTCTAGTGTTTAACGACATCTTATGGCATCAAATGCTGTTCACGTCGCCATTCTTATTTATCCAGACTTGGGACTGGCACTACCCGACTAACCGCAGTGGTGGGATTGCAACTGACCGGTTTAACTAGCGGTTAAACGGCTGTGGTGAATTTATAGCATCGTCTGACAGCGTTTTAAAGGTGTCTAAACACGGCCTTGCATTTCCAGCGTTTTGCGACATCTTGTGGCTCCCAGGGCCGTTGAAGTTCACCCTACAATGCCTTGAATCATTCCATACACTAACCAGCGATTAGCAGTAGTAGTAGTTCCTCAGTTTAACAACATCTTATGGCATCAAAGGCCGTTGACGTCGCCCTCCTCCCTTATCCAGGCTTGGGACTGGCACCACCCAAGGATGGCGGTAGCGTGGTTACACTGACGATTAGTAGTTCTAATGTTTAATGATATCTTATGGCATCAAAGGCCGTTGACGTCGCCCTCCTCCGTTATCCAGGCTTGGGACTAGCACCACCCGGGTACAGCAGTGGATATAGCAGTATGGCGGAGTTAAATGCCCATTAAGGTCCTCCTGCACGGACCGTTACCGTGCTAGGGTGAAGTCCGACTTGCACCCCCTGGATTTTAGACTACAGCCCTTGGAGAGGTGCCCCGAAAAGAATCGAGTGACACGGCTGGAAATGGCAACGCTTCGGAGTGGGGCAGGCCATAGATGATGATAATAATGATGATTCTAGAATCTTCCTTAGTGGTGTGGGTACACGCGGACCTTTAATGGCGTGGCACCCATTCAACCTGGAACCTAACACTTGACCTGGAACCGAACACTTTTGCCTATCGATCTTGTTTTGACTGAGCGCCTGTGAATAAGCTGGTCCCCGTGACGTGGCTTTCGTTGGGCGCTGTAGAAATCTCAGGATTACGATTACGATTACGATCAAAACGGGCAGCGGCGATGAAGAATCTCACCCGATAGATTCATTGAAAAATGAGCAGGGTCAAGGCCATACGGTCCCTATAGAAAAACATTTACATTTACATTTGCTTTTATATGTAAAATAAAAAAACTCCGACACCTTTAAAACGCTACTATTGCGCGCTATATATGAAATTATTGCGTCTCATTCATTATAATGAACTTTTAACAAATAAGGAGGGTCGAGGTCATAGGTCGCTATTCTGGTACCTGTTTTAGTAGTAATAGTTCTTGGAGAAATGCCGCTGTGTGGCGCTGTACACTAGTGACATCACTGGATGGTCGGTCACGTGATGGCTGCAGTGAGCGACGAATCACTGGCGCCCCAAGCGACTGAAAAAGTTTTTTATGTATAGGCCTTATGGTGATGATGAATTCTCTGCCCGAAGGCAGGTCCATTGGCTTTATGCCATCTGGGGATGAGAAGAGTGAGGTGGTTTCCCGTTGCCTTCCTCAAAGATAATTGTGGGTGAGCAACTTGCCAAGGTCGCTACGCAGTGGCTTGAGGCAGATTCGAACCGGCGACCCTCCGGTTACGAGGCACAGAACTACACCACCGCGTCCCATCTTATATGATTGTAAACACACTACCGGATCCGTAATGTAGTGATATCTTGCGGCAAGGAATTACGTAAAGGCGCTATAAAAACAAAGTGTCACGTGTTTTAGGCATCCGATTCCTGACTATTACAGCGTGACAATGGAAATATCACGGGACAGGACGACGGCGGCGCAGACGATCGTCTGTGACGGGGGTGACCCATCGAAGCCCCGCTGTCCCGTTTGGCTCAAGGACGGTGACATGCACCTCCACCGCACGCCTAACGAAGCCTGTCACAAAATGGTTGGTTGCAGTGTGTGTCTCTGTGCCTCTGTCTGTCTGTCTGTCTGTCTGTCTCTCTCTCTCTCTCTCTTTGTATCTCTCGCTCACTCTGTCTCACTATCTGTCGCAGATTCAGTTGATGTCCTTCTCCTCTGTCTCTCTGCGTCACAAACTGGTTCGTGTCTGTCTGTCTGTCTGTCTGTCTGTCTCTCTCGATGTCTGTCCGTATGTATATATATCACTCTTTTTCCTCGCGTATTTTCGACATATTTAGCTCATCTTAAGACGCGTCTCTTTCGATTTGGCTTTGTTCCAGCGCCTTCAACAACTTCGTAAATATATATATACCCATATATAATATATATTTATATATTTATATATAGTTAATACATATATGTATATATAGTTAATACATATATCTAGTTAATACATGTATATGTATGTAATATATAGTTAATACATATATATATGTACTTATAAACTATATATGCATATATTCTATGCACAGTATGCACATATATAGTTTATTCCTACACATATATATGTATAGTTTATGCGTATTTATGTATATAGAAGTTCTTGAAGGTGTTGGAACAAAGCCAAATCTAAAGAGACGTGTCTTAAGATGAGCTAAATATGTAGTAAATATACGAGGAAAAAGAGTGATATATCTACATACAGACAGACAGACAGACAGACAGGCAGACAGCCAGGCAGGCAGACAGGCAGACAGACACACAGACACACAGACAGACACACGCATATACATATATGCATGTATTCGACGATGTTTGTGCTGGAATTGGACGTGGATTAGCCATGGATTAGATTTGAGCCAGTCCTTACAGTCTACCATAACTCGAACTTGTTTTTATCAACCACGTTTACTGCGCTTTTGAGAGGTTCCTAGAAAGCGCTATATAAATGTTTTCATTCATACATAGATGCATACACACATACATAAATACATACATACATACATACATACATACACACACATACATACATGCACACATACATACATACATACATACATACATACATACATACATACATACACACATACATACATACATACATACATACATACATACATACATACATACATACATACATACATTCATACATGCACTCGTACGTACATTCTTGTGTAGCCATCGCAAAGTGTTGTTTGGAAAACTCTTAAAAGTATGTTGTGGCCAGAACGCTCAAATACATAAACTGTCTAGCAACAGAGAGCAGTCATTGTGGCCGTCTAGCAGATACTTTTTAGAGGTTTTGAAGGCGCTATACAAATGTCCAGATAAATTTCGATCGATCTAAGGGACCGCGTTGTCTGACTGCAAGCCACAATGACTGAACTTTGTACCGGACGTTTTAGTTGCGTGAGCATTCGAATGGCCACATTAATGTCTGCTTTGAGCAGACATTATTTTTGTACTTTATTTTTGATTTATTGTCTTTCTTGCGCTCACTCAATCAATTATAGGCGAAGGTATTTCTGCTGCATGCCTCGTCTAGTTTTATCCACATCGTGTGTTCCAGATTTTGCAGATTCTTGACATATAATGTGGCCAGATTTCTCAATAACATCATTGTCTGGCAGTGAAACAGAGTCCATGTGCCTGATTTATCAGAGATATTACTGTATGATAGTAAGCACAATACATTTGCCTGAAATTACTGTGGCTGGATTTATCACAGACATCGTTGTCTAGTTGTAAAGCACATTCCATATGAACTACACAAAGAACTTGAGAATAGGTTCGTCATACAGTGGCTGTGGTATGCTGCCAGACAACTGTGTTCATGAGCGTTCTCGCCACACTAGTATCTGCTTTCGGCAGAGGTTACTTTTAAGAGCCTGGTTGTCCTTGTTGCCTGCGTTGTCCTCGTTGCCTGCGTTGTCCATATTTAGTTTGTTGCATGTCTAGACCTTTGGTTAAATATTTAACAATATTTTTCCGTAGAGATGGGAAGGACTAGATGGCGGAAAATAGATAAGTAAGTCAATAATCTGACAGCTTCTATAGCGCCAGTGTAATAATAAGGAAGGCATCAGTTGATGGTCGCTGCTAAGCAAAATCATTGTCCAAGCCAACTTCCATGGTGAGTCCGGGTCGAAAGGTCAAGGGTTAAATCCAGAAGACGTCGAGACAGCCTACGGAGGAAATGAGTGAAGGAAGAGGTGAGTTTTTAGTTGAGATCTGAGGGCCAAAACAGACCATCATCATCATCATCGTCGCCGTCGTCGTCGTTGTCGTCGTCATCATCATCGTCATATTTTTTACATTTCTTTCAATGCCCTTTTACATACCTTTTCTTTTTGATTAGCTAATGACCTGTATATGATGCATGCGTGTGTATGTATGCGTGCGTGCGTGTGTGTGTGCGTGCGTGTGTGTATGTGTGTGTATATGTGTGCGTGCGTGCGTGTGTGTATGTGTGTGTGTGCGTGTGTGTTTGTGTGTGTGCGTGTGTGTGTGTGTGTAGGTGTGTGTGTGTGTGTGTGTGGCCAATACATATACAGTTAAACGTTTGACGACGCTAGGCTGTCTTTGTTTTCTGTTTGGCCGTCTGTTTTTAACTGTGCCTCCTATTCGTCGTTGTTTATTATCAGATGCATTTTGTATGTGTTAATTTATCCATAAGAAAAACATTTAATCATTCATTAACCATCCATAATCAGAATATTACTTTTAACTACTAGCCGAGTTGTTATTCAGAAAATCCGTCCTTTCATCCATCTCTCCATCAACACATCCATCCATCCATCCATCCATCCATCCATCCATCCATGCATTTCCGCCCTTTTCACCCGCTTCATCCATCCACCTATTCACGACCCCTCCATCCCTCCATCTATTCTTTCATTCATCCATCAATTTATCTATCACCCAACTGTCATCCACCTACCAGTCCATCCATCTATCCACCCATCCATCCATCCATCCACCCATCCATCCTTCCATCCATCCATCCATCCATCCATCCATCCAAAGTATCTCTGCTAATGTGGCCAGAACGCCTATAGACACATACAACTCAACAACAACGCAAATCGAGTGTGTCCTACAACTAGACATTGACCCCACTGCAGTCTCTCAGTCTCTCTGTCCCCCACAGTTGATGATGACGATGAGTTCTCTGCCCGAAGGCAGGTCCATTGACCACCCGGGGATGAGACGAGTGAGGTGGTTTCCCGTTGCCTTCCTCACAGACATTTGTGGGTGAGCAACTCGTCCAAGGTCCCTACGCAGTGGCTTGAGGCAGATTCGAACCCGCGACCCTCCGGTTACGAGGCACAGACCATACCACTACACCACCGCGTCCCAGTTGATAAACCAGACAAATACATCTGATATCGTTCTACCCAGATTAATGTCTGCGCTTACAAGACATCACAGAGAACAGATGCAGGGAATGGAGCAGAAGGAGAGAGGGGAGGAAATGGAGGAATCATTAGCAGATGGTTGCTGGCATGTCTCCAGCTGGAATGGGATTAGTTGTCTGTCCTCTGATCGCCTTTCCCCTAGTAAGTAAGAAAGATGTCGACTCGGTTCGTATTAGTAAGTAAGAAGGATCTTAGAATCAGCTGTCCACACAAACAGAGAAGGACAAATGCATGTTGAGGAAAAAGTTCTGTCCTCTCCCGACGTAATGCTTTGCAAAGACAGGTGCGGTGGCCAACGGAGTATCGGATTTTTCCTAGGGTAGAATACTTAGTCGTAAGTACCTCTTTGGGTGATAATTATCTTGGGTATTTTGTTCGAAGTACCACTGTACGTGATACTTTCATTAGGTATGGTTCCCAAGTACCTGTGTACTCTTTACTTCGTCTAATACCGAGTTATAAGTATCTTTTCGTTCTACGTTTATAGAGTACTGAGTCCCAAGTACCCTGTGAGTCATGTTTTCACCAGTGGCGGCTCCAGGATTGCTTGCGTGGGGGGGGCAAGAGCATTTCTGGATGGGCCCCACATTCTGGCAGTCCGCGCACAGGTCTGGTCTCAGAGGCGCCCAATCTATTCTAATCTAATCTAATCTAATCTCATCTTATCTTATCTTATCTAATCTTATCTTACCTAACCGGTGCATTGATTTACTTCTTGTTGATCTAATCTAATCACTGTATTGATTTCCTCGCCAGGTGTTAATCTAATCTAATCTAATCTAACCAGTGCACTGATTTCTTTAACGGTATATAACCAAGAGGGGAAAGGGGGAGAACCGTCCCTCCACGCCTCCCGATTCATAACTACCTGCATGGACACACTCTTCGTGGAGTACTGGATTCGAAGTACCTTCCGTACTTGTGGTACTTTTCCAGGGCACTTTTCCGGAACCGCTCCAGCCAGCTGCGAACAGCATCGTCTGCACGGATCACTCGGCTCTCATGCGTGACATCTTCAACCAGACGTACAGTCAGGAGCGACCGATTCGCTTCCCGCCGAAGAAGTGTCGCACAGCGCGGTCACGCTGCGACCAATGCATTGAACAAGTCCGCTGCCAGGCCCTTGGTACGCATCCGATCTATTCAGGGGTAGGGTAGGGTAGGGTGGGGTAGGGTGGGGTAGGGTGGGGTAGGGTGGGGTAGGGTGGGTAGGGTGGGGTAGGGTCGGTAGGGTCGGTAGGGTAGGGTAGGGTAGGGTAGCGTAGGGTAGGGTAGGGTAGCGTAGGGTAGGGTAAGGTAGGGTACGGTAGGGCAGTGCAAGGTAGGTTAGGTTAGGTTAGGGTAGGGTAGGGTAGGGTAGGGTAGGGTAGGGTAGGGTAGGGTATGGTAGGGTAGGGTATGGTAGGGTAGTGTAGTGTAGGGTAGGGTAGGGTAGGGTAGGGTAGGGTAGGGTAGGGTACGGTAGGGTACGGTAGGGTACGGTAGGGTACGGTAGGGTAGGGTAGGGTAGGGTAGGGTAGTGTAGGGTAGGGTAGGGTAGAGTAGGGCAAGGCAGGGTGAGGTAGGTTAAGTCAGAGTAGGGTATGGTAGGGTAGGGTATGATATGGTAGAGTAGGGTAGGTTAGGTTAAGGTAAGATAAGGAAGGGTAAAATAGGGCAGTGCAGGGTGAGGTAGGTAGGTTAGAGTAGGGTAGGGTAGGGTAGGGTGAGGTATGGTCAGGCAACGTAAGGTAGTGTAAGGTACTGATGTATAGCAAGGTAAGGAAATGTGAGGTAAGATAAGGTGAGATAATGTGGATGAGCTATGAGACGATGTCGTATAGTAAGATCAGGTAAAGTAATGTGTGGCGAGACAGGAACAGGTAAGGAAGGGTAAGAAATGACAAGATAAGCCAAGGTAAGTTCCATGTCTTACCGACTGTTGCATCGTTGTACCATACCATGGATTGTCTTACCTAATCATATACCTTGTTTGACATTGTACCATACCAAACCTAATCATATACGACGGCTTCTTGTGTTGCAGAGCTGTTTGAGAAGAAATGTTGCCAGGTCGACTGTTACACTCTGCTCGACTGCAAAGTGGCACACAGCGAAGAATGCACCTCGTCTCCCGTCGAATGCGCCATGGGTTCGATTCCACTATCATCATCATCGTCATCATCATCCGTTTAGTCGTTGTAGTCAAAGTCACCATGGCTGCAATCATTATTATCACGTTTATCGTGATGTTTATCATTGTCATCATCGTCATCATTATCATCGTCATCATCATAATCATCATCATCACCATCATTGTCATCATCATCATCACCATCATCATTGTCAAAAACTTCATCATTTGTCGTCGTCTTCATCATCATCGTAGTCATCATCTTAATCATCATCATTGTAATCATTAGCGTGTGAGATTAAAATTGCCATGTTTGGAGAAGAGGGTCGTGCAGGACAACACAGAAAGCAGGGCAACGCAGGACAAAGGACAGCGCAGGACGTGACAGGGGCTCAGCAGGACAGGATTGGGACTGGGTTCAGCAGAGCAAAGCAGACCAGTCGGCAGTTTCAGGTCAGGTCAGGTCATGAGGTCAGGTCAGGTCAGGTCATGAGGTTAGGTCAGGTCACGAGGTCGGGTCAAGTCATGAGGTCAGGTCAGGTCATGGGGTCAGGTCAGGCCAGGTCAGATCGTGCGCTGGTCATTTCAGGCGACGCCTACCGCTACACCATCCAACCAGTCTTCGGCAACATCAAGACGGAGCACCAGTGCCACATCCGCCGCCACCATTCGGACGTCCTCTACGAACTCTTCTACTTCGTCCAGGTCCCCGGGACCCAGTTCCAGACGGCCAAGGTCCATCGGACCATCTACGCCTCGGACCTCGCCGACCACGGCGGCATGGGAGCCAATACAGCCGACTTTCTGACCATCGAACACAAGATCGGACTCGACCTAGAGGACGAGTTTCTTTTGCATGGTCAGCAGGTCGACACTGACCAGGTCAGAGGTTGCACGATGCTTTGTACTTGGAGGATTTACTATTAGATTAGATTACAGAACTATTAGGATTAGATTAGATGTCCAAGTTTACATTAGTGTTACTTTAGAGGAAATATCTAATCTAATCTAATCTGATCTAATCTGATCTCTGTTCTTAACTCGTCTCTTCTGTTAATCGCCTTCCATCGAAATTGTTTTATTGGTCAAATCTAATCAGTAATCGAACCCGTAATCAAATCCGATCCAATCAAATCTGATGTAATTTGATTTGAATTGATCCAATCATTCAGATTGTCTTGTCTTGTTTTTACCTTGCCTTACCCTACCCCATCCTACCCTACCTTACCCTACCCTAACTTGCCCTACCCTACCCTACCTTACACTACCCTACCTTACCCTATCCTATCTTATCCTACCATACCCTACCCTAACAACCTATCCTACCCTACCATATTCTACCCTATCCTCCCATATCCTATCTTATCCTACCATATCCTACCCTATCCTACCATATCCTATCTTATCCTACCCTACCCTACCCTACCCTACCTCACCTTGTCTTATCAACGCTCGTCAGGTCAACTACACCGTCCACTCGATGAAGGTCCTCGATGAGCTGCGATCCAACCGGTTGACGATCCACGAGATCTCTCCTCGGATCTTCGTCGCCTCTGCTCAGTTCGAGCGACCTTTCGACTACAGCACCTCGACCTGGACGAAGCAGAATGACTGCAACAAGAACATCAGCAAGTTCCGGACAGTCGTTTCCTACAGCGAAACTTCGGCTGAGGCACAGGGGGTCAAGGTCATCATGGAGAACTCGGCTGAACCTTACCACTACTTCCTCAAGTCCATCGATAACCCACCCTACATACGATTCAACGTTCCAGGTACTCCTCTATGTCGCCTCGAGACGGTAGTGCATTTCGTGTAGTGTAGTGGTGGGTTGTAGTACCGTGTGGTGTAGTATAGTGTAGAAGTGTATGTGGAGGTGTTGTTTAGTGTATTGTGGTGTAGTATAGTGTATAAGTGTATGTGGAGGTGTAGTTTAGTGTATTGTGGTGTAGTATAGTGTAGAAGTGTATGTGTTGGTGTAGTTTAGTGTATTTTGGTGTAGTGTAGTGGTGCAGTGTGGTATAGTTGTGTATTTTGTAATGTAGTGGTGTAGTGTGGTGGTGTGGTGTAGTTCAGTGTATTTAAATGTAGTGTGGTGGTGTGGTGTAGTTTAGTGTAATGTAGTATAGTTTAGTGGTGTAGTGTTATGGTGTGGTGTAGTTTAGTGTATTATGGTGCAGTATCGTGTAGTGATGTATGTGGTGGTGTAGTATAGGGTGGAGTAGTGCAATGTGATGTGGAGTGGTGCAGTAGAGTGGTTAAAAGTATGCAAAGTGTGCAGCCTAGCATATGGTAGTACGAGTTGCTGTAGTTCACCGTAGTGTGTGTTTGTGGCGCTGCATAGTGTAGTATTTCGTAGTTTACTATAGGAGAGTGTAGTGTATGTTCTGTCTGAGTGCCATGAACATTTTCCCATTTCAATACCTTAGTATTTGTTTCCAGGGAACATGTCGATACTTCCTTACTACTTTCGAGACGGTGGGCCCGTTCTATATACCAACAACTCCCTCTCGGCTACGCTTGAGTTGACGTCTGCGGGAAGAGTCTGGGATATACATCTGTCAGGTGAGTGATTCATAGGAAGCAACTATCAGGTGAGATTGATCTATAGAAAACACCTGTCAGGTAAAAATTGACAATCAATTGATAATTGACAATCAATAGGAAACACCTGTCAGGTAAAAACTGACAATCAGTTGATAATTGACAATCAATAGGAAACACCTGTCAGGTAAAAATTGACAATCAGTTGATAATTGGCAATCAACAGGAAACACCTGTCAGGTGTAAATTGACAATCAAGCACACCTGCAATGTGTAAACGATTAATCTACCTATATGCATCGTTCTCAGGTGTGGCATCATTGTCTGCGACAGGTAAGCTGAGCGGTTGCCCTGGTTACGTGGGCGTCGTCATTAGCAACCGCGAAGACCACGAGGAACTGTTCCGCTACGATCTCCTGGTCCTCTGTCCTCCGGACTTCAACATAACATTCAAGGTCCCCAACTGGGGTCAACAGCAGGACAAGACCTTTGACCTTCATCTGGAAGACGCCCGACGCAGCTACGACATCTACCTCACCCAACTTAACTTCGAACAGGTAAGTTACCTTTCCTTACCTTACCTTACCTTGCTTTTCTTTGCATTGTTTGGTCTTATTTTTGCCTCATATTACCTTAACTTATACCTTGCATTATCTCGCTTTACATAATAATTTCTTACTTATTTGTTTCTTATCTTTTAAAATTTCTTTGCATTGCATAACATTAACTTACCTTACCTAATGTAAGTAAATGTAAGTAAGTAAATAATACACATTGTTAGCAATAATTAATAATTGAAAATTAATCACTGAAAATTAATAATTAAATAATTAATAATAACAGTAATTACATCTAATCTGAAATATGGCAGGCAGTTCGATGCACTCCTATCCTAACACATGCCTCGAAATCTAATCCAATCTAATCCAATCTAATCCAATCTAATCCAATCTAATCCAATCTAATCCAATCTAATCCAATCTAATCCAATCTAATCCAATCTAATCTAATCCAATCTAATCCAATCTAATCCAATCTAATCCAATCTAATCCAATCTAATCCAATCTAATCCAATCTAATCCAATCTAATCCAATTTGTGCATTGTGATTGATTCCTGACAGGGTTCTAATCTAATATAACTGGGGCATTGATTTCCTCATCAAGTGTTAATCTAATCTAATCTAATCAATGCATCGATTCCCTCATCATGTGTTAATCTAATCTAATCTAATATACTCAATGCATCGATTCCCTCATCAGGTGTTAATCTAATCTAATCAATGCACTGATTTCCTCATCAGGTGTTAATGTAATCTAATCTAATCAATGCATTGATTTCCTCATCAGATGTTAATCTAATCTAATTAATGCATTGATTCCCTCATCAGGTGTCAATCTAATCTAATCTAGTTGTATTGATTTCCTCGCCAGGTGTTAATCTAATCTACTCTAACCAGTGCACTGATTTATTGAACAGGTGCTAATCTTATATAATCTCTGATGCGTGACCAGGTGCGCCTTGAACTAGAACCGGAAGCGATCCAGATGCCGCAGAAGCAGCGCATCTCATCCATCGTCTTCATCGCAGTCGTCGCGTCTCTCTTCCTCTCCCTCATCACCTTCATCGCGGTCTACATCTACACGGAGGCAGCGCGCGAAAAGCTCCTCTTCTCAGCAACCGCGCCAGAATCCTACGCCTCGGCATCTTCCCGAGATGCGACCAAGTCATCCTACTCCGATGTCGTTGCCTCTTCGCGCGGAACGCAGAACTCCCCTCTCGACCAGCAGATGCTTTCCGCTCCAGCGAAGCGGAACGTACTTGCTGGTAGTACTACCTGTTTGTGCCGCATCTATGTTGTTTTCCGCATCGTTTACAGCGTGCTTTTCAGCTTTACGGTATTCTATATGTTACTGGCCATCGTCATCTCGGAAGACGTGGATAAGCTGTCGCAAATAGAGACCATCCAGCTTGAGAAGCGCAACATGTCGGCAGCGCTGTCACGCTCCATTGAACGTCACGGTTCGGAGGAGATTGCACGGCAGCGCGAGCTGGCGTCCAGTATGCAAGCCGCTTGCAGTCACTACGTCGGCGAACTCTTCGACAGTCTCGCCATCCAGATAGACAAGATCCTGGCCGGCCAAGGTCAAGGTCAGGAAAGCTTCTATCGGTTGAACGCTTCGGTGAGTTCGGCGATCGAGGACCGGATACGGTCACGCTTGGGTGAGTTCAGCGCGGCTATCGGGGCCTTCCGGGGCGAGTACCGAACCAGGGTGACGTCCGAGGTGGTACCGTCGCTGGCAAAGTACCGGAAGTACCTCGAGGGAATCTACCGGAACAACTGGCTGAGCTTCCCGCAGCGGCTGTTCAACGAGAGCTCGTATCCGGCCAGGGAGGTGCTTCCGGTGGCCGTCAGGGCCAGCTGCAACCTCTCCGGGACCGAGGTGGATTTCGCGAACTTCATGGAGATCCAGGAAGTGGAGGAAATACAGCTGTGGGCGGCGCAGCTGTGGCAAAGGTTGGAATCGCTTTCTCACCCGCCGTTCGCCGTCGTTTTACGTATTATAAAAATATATTTTTATTTTGAATGTATTATACATAATGCGTAATAAAACGGAAATAATAAACTGTATCATAACGATTAATCGATTACTATAACATATGAAATGAATTATATGAACAAGTAATTGTGATATTTTAATGATACGATATACAGTTTATATATATATATATATATATATATATATATATATATATATATATATATATATATATATATATATATATATATATATATATATATATATATATATATATATATATATATATATATATATATATATATATAAGTAATTCTTTGTATACGCTTGTGTAGAAATATAGTTCAGATATCATTAATTATTTATGCTTTTAGAATAAGCCTATATGTATTCTTTATGTATAAATAATTATAATTATATATATGAACTACTCCTGTCTACTAAATATATAATAGTAAAATTCGTTACTCATTGTTTAACGACATCAGTGTCGTGCAATATTCTCTCCAGGACGCCTTCTGCGCATCCTTGATGATCTTTTGGGTCACTCCCTTGATGCGTCGGTAGTCAGACTTTCACATCACCGCCGTCAGTGTTTATTATACATATATGTATGTCCTTGGGTTTAACGACATCTTATTATAGCATCGGCAGAAAGCGTTTAAAAGGTGTCTAATAAGACCATTGCATTATCTAGCGTTTAGCGACATCTACTCACAGATCAATCCTGCGTCTTCTTCTTCTTGTCCATGGGTTTAACGACATCTTATGGAAACTAAGGCCGTTGACGTCTTCGATATGAAAATGTTGCTGACGTTGTCCATAAGTTAATTTCTTTCTTCCTATCGTTTCCTTTAAGATTTTTGTTTCCGTAGGTAATGTATGTATTTATTAAACTGATTGCAGCACGACATGGATGAGAGACCAAATGCAGGCGAAGGGGGTTTTGTTGACTGGTTGACGGCACCTTTGTCGACTTCTTGTTGGTTTTCTTCTTGTTGGAAGACTGTCCACTGTCCATTACGGCTCTTGTGTGTCCATTAAGGGTCTTCTCAGTTGCTATAAAGCCTTTTTTCAGTATCTGATTTATATATTTTCTATAATTTTTTTTCTTTTCACTGACCATTTCGGCTCTTTTGTGGCCGTCAGGCTCTTTTGTTGCCATTTAAGGCTCTTTTGTGGCCATTTAAGGCTCTTTTGTGGCCATCGGGTTCTTTTTTTGCCATCAGGCTCTTTTGTGGCCATCGGGTTCTTTTTTTGCCATCAGGCTCTTTTGTGGCCATCAGGCTCTTTTGTGGCCATCAGGCTCTTTTGTGGCCATCAGGCTCTTTTGTGGCCATCAGGCTCTTTTGTGGCCATAAGGCCCTTTTGTGGCCGTTAAGGTTCTTTTGTGGCCGTGAGGCTCTTTTGTGGCCGTCAGGCTCCTTTGTGGTCGTCAAGGCTTTTTGTGGCCATTTAGGCTCTTCTCAGTTGCCATAAAGGCTTTTTAGTGTATTTATATATTTTCGGTAATTTTTCGGTGTTTTGTTTTTCGTTCTTTTTTTCATTTTTTTTCTTTTTTTCACAAAATACAAATGAAATAAAATATATTTAACGAAATCAACAAAGACTATATACAAATTAGGTAAGTGCAACAATTACAGGGAGCCAACGTTTACAGACAATACCATTTACTACTAAGATGGTGGTGTCCTAACAAAGTGGTATAGCCATGTGTATTTTATCAAGTAAAATGACTTAATGATACAAAAGGTAAAATTGATAAATTGATGGTGTTTATTATACCCGAAGCCAAAAGCATTTTAAAGGTGTCCAATTTTCCAGCGTTAAGCTACATTTTCCAGCTGCCGGGACCGTTAAGCTTAATCCGCGAAACTCTCAACAATGAAATGCCGTTGATGATTATTATAGCCTCGGCAAAATCGTTTTAAAGGTGTCTAATTAGACCGTTACATTGTCTATTTTTAAGCGACATCTTGCGACTACCAGGTTGAAGTCGACCTTAGTTGCACTATCAGTAGGAGTTTATTGTCACTGTTAGATGATTTGCTTTGTTATAATCAAAATAATCCGTATTTAAAGGTGTATAAATTAACAGAACTTTTGAAGTAAACGCGACACCTAGTGGCCTATGGTCTGTTGTCTTCCAGGTTCGCGGAGCGCTTCCCAGGGCTTCCGTCCGTTCCAGCGCTGTCCACCAACTCGCTCCAGTGCTCCCTCGACAAGGATGACTCGGTTCCGAACCTGACGCGTCGCACACCGCTCTACCAGTTGCACTCCTCGCTCTTCTTCTCTTCGCCATTCCCCGAGGACCTCTCTGTACCCGACGTTGGATCAGTCGTCGAGGACGCGAAACTTTCGGGTTCATCGTCGGGAAAGCGCGGGAAAACGCGCAAACCGGAAGTGCCAAGTCAGCTCGTCTTTTCGACGAACCTCTTCCTCGACGGACTTGACACGGACCAGCTTCGCATCGCCTTCGTCGTCCTTGACCTTCTCGTACTCGCCTACCGCTGCACGCTGACGTACGTCACGGTCCGGGCGTTGCGGAGACGGTTTTCGCATCATCCGTCACGCTTGAGAGAACCGGAGTCCGGTCGGTGGCCGCCGAGCGGTGAAGCGAATCCAACCGCGACGGAGATCCACGATTCGATGCTGGGCGTCGAACCATCGCCTCTCGACCAGCAACAGCACAACAAATCGAACCACAACAACATTTACACCGACCCCCAGACCCTCGTCGTTCAGAACACCCAGCGAACACCCCCTCTGTTCCGCCCCCAGCGCCCGGGCGGGGCCTCGAAGCCCCGGAGCGGAACGATCAACTCGCCCGTGTCGAGCGCGGAGACGCAGTACGCATCGATGCGTGTCGTATTCGGTCGATTGATCGAGAACGACGCGTTCCCAAAGATCATCGTACTCGCGATGTTTGTCGTACTTGTCTACGCGTTTCTGAGGATCGTCAACGTATTTCTAGACATGAGGTTCCTTGTTGGGGTACGGGCCTTCGGGGTATTTGTCAACGTGTTAAGCGTCCATGTCAATCAGACCAACATCTACATTCTCGACCAGGCCAAGTTCTTCAACGACGTAGCGATGAAGACCTTCGAAGCGCAGATGGACTCAGAACTGGCCAACCTGCAGGCCATGGTAGATTTCTTCAATGCAGGTGCAAAGTCTCTCAAAGACACGCTTCTGTTCTGTTTTTGGGACTTCGAATCTATCTTGTTGAGTTTATTCTGCTTTGATTTGATTTTGTGATGTAATATCGCTGTGATCTGTTTTCGTTATTTTCAGTGAATTTCTTCTTAGTTTTATTTCATTTTCTACTTAATTTTCAGCAAATTTCCTCTTACTTTTCTTTCATTTTCTTCTTACTTTTTAGCAAATTTCTTCTTAAATTTCTTTCATTTTCTTCTTAATTTTCAGCCAATTTCTTCTTAATTTTCTTTTTTTCGTTTCCAGCTTTTTCCTAATATTCTGAGATTTGAATCTCGGGCTATCACGGGGACTTTAAATGGCGTGGCCCCCACTTAAACGGGCAGCGGTGGTGAAGGATCTCACCCGATAAATTCATTGAAAAATGAACAAGTTCAAGACCATATGGTCACTATAGAAACACTTACATTTACATATTAACCTAATGATTTTTATGTTCATTTTGAATGTGTGTTTTCCTTTTGTATTTTCTTCATACATTTTCCTAACGTCTTTTCCTACTGTTTTATTCTAATGTCTTTCCCAATGCATTTTTAAAATATATTTTCTTATGCCTTTTTTCATGCCTTTCCAAATGTATTCCCTGACATACATTTTAAAAATTTCTTTCAAAATTCGTTTTCTTAATGCACATTTCCTAATGTCCTTTCCTAATGCTTTATTTCGTTTTCCTAATGCATTTTTCCTGACGTTTTCCTGACGTTTTCCTGACGTTTTCCTGACGTTTTCCTGACGTTTTCCTGACGTTTTCCTGACGTTTTCCTGACGTTTTCCTGATGTTTTCTTGTTTAAAACAGAGCAGCGAAGACTCGTGAGTAACTACGTTTCTGAACTCTGTTCGGTGGCCGACTTGGGTCGAAACGGGGCCAGACGCCGGTGGGGCTGCGAGGCAGCGGTCAGTGGAGCCATCTCGCCCCAGCTGCTCACCATCCCGCTGATCCCATGCAACTTTGTTCCCATCCGACCGCACCTCTTCTCAGGTAAAAGCTAACCTGCGGTTGAGAAGAGGAGAGGACAGGGGAGGGGAAGTGAGGGAGGGGAGGAGAGGAGAGGGGAGGAGAGGAGAGGAGTAGATAAGAAAGGAGAAGAGGAGAAGAGAGGAATGGAGTGGAGAGGAGTAGATAGGAAAGGAGAAGAGGAGAAGAGAGGAATGGAGTGGAGAGGAGTAGATAGGAAAGGAGAAGAGGAGAAGAGAGAAGAAGCGCGGATAGGATAGGAGAGCAGAGGAGAGAGGAGGGAAGGAGTGGAGTGGATAGGAGTAGATAGGAAAGGAAAAAAGAAGAGAGGAGAGGAGTGGTGAGGAGAGGAGTGGAATGGATAGGATAGGAGGGGAGAACAGAGTAGAGGAGATACTACTACTGCTGTTGCTACCACTACTACCACTACTACCACTACTACCACTACTACTACTACTACTACTACTACTACTACTACCACTACTACTACTACTACTACTAATTCATTACTATTTTCAACCAGAAGTGTACCTGTGATCCCTCAGTAATAGAAAATTATAGGAGCGTTTTTCTCGAAGTCTTCGCTGAAGAATGGTGTTTCTTCGGTGGGAAAGGTGCTGCAAAGAGCAACTGCTCTGCAACGCTGTATATATATAAAGCAACAATATATATATATAAAGCAACAATATATATATATAAAGCAACAATATATATATATATATAAAGCAACAATATATATATATATATAAAGCAACAATATATATATATATAAAGCAACAATATATATATATATATATATAAAGCAACAATATATATATATATAAAGCAACAATATATATATATATATATAAAGCAACAATATATATATATAATGGAGGACAAAATAGTTTCAATATTATCTCCAGAGTAATATTATTTTACATATAATATTTTCTGAATAGTTTCCAGTGTTTAACGACATCTTATGGCATCAAAGGCCGTTGACGTCGCCCTCCTCCTTTATCCAGGCTTCGGACTGGCACTACCCCAAACAAGGCAATGCCGGAGTTACACAAGCGATTATAGAAAAATGACGAGTATATAGCGTCTGTATAAAGCGGTTTAAATGTGTCTAAGAACACCTTTGTATTAGTATCTAGCGCCCTCCTCCTTTTTCCAGGCTTGGGACTGGCACTACCCCCAAACAAGGCAGTGTTGGAGTTTTTTCTGAATAGTGGCTGATGCTTGTGTTTGAAGGATTCAGGGTTCGTGAGAGTCAGTTGGAGGCTTCATTTCAACAGCCGATCGACGCCGCGAGGAGCATCATCCTCAAGTCACTCTACGCCGTTCTCATCGCCCTCACAGCGATGACCGTCGTCCACATCTTCAGCTGGATCGCCGGTCGCTGTCTGCGGTTACGCCGGCGTTCCAGCGCCGGCGCTGGCCCGCCGCGGCGCCACTACGCCGAGGCTTCTTTTTCGGCTGACGCTGCCACGGGGACAGGCGGCTTACCGACGGACAGCAGCGTCCAGACGTTCGTTCACCGGCACGAAGGGGGTCCAGGGAGCAGTGACTATGAGAGCGAGGACAATGATGGGGTGGAGTTTACCCGGCATACGACTGTTACGAACATCACGATGTATAGAGCGAGGACCGGGGTTACTGAGTTCAAGTACTCGGAGACGAACGTATAGGGAGGGAAGGTGGGTGGGGAGGAGAGATTTGGAGAGCGGCGAAGGAGAGAGAGGGTAAATGGAGTGACTGCTGTGTGTGTATGTATGTATGTACGTATGTACGTATGTATGTATGTATGTATGTATGTATGTATGTATGTATGTATGTATGTATGTACGTATGTACGTACGTACGTACGTACGTACGTACGTACGTACGTACGTACGTACGTACGTACGTACGTACGTACGTACGTATGTATGTATGTATGTATGTATGTATGTATGTATGTATGTACGTACGTACGTACGTACGTACGTACGTACGTATGTATGTACGTACGTGCGCGTCTGTGTGTGCGTGTGGGTGTGTGGACATTTAACAATAAAGGGTGTGCGGAGTAGGGAGCATGGTTGAAAGGTTGAGGCAGGGAAGCTGCGAAAGATGTGGGCTACGGATGCAGCGGTGAATTATGGTTGCAGAAGAGGATATTTTATCTAATTCTTCATCTCAGGTGTTCACAGATTTACGTTGCCAAAAGATGTTGAACAGCTGGATGCAAAGGTCTAGGCCTAGGGGTACCACGAGTTTTCCATGTGTTGTATTCTGTTCAATATGTATTTGTTCACATATGTATACATATATATATATATATACATTATAGTAGAATATAACATATATATGTATGTATTTTCAATAATACTTGTTATTTATGAATATAATAAGAATAAAATCGGTAATGGTTCGTGAATGTGAGCTGTGCATGTGATATTCTTGTTGAAAAAAGAATGATTTTCTACCAACTATAAGACTTTATAGCTGTCTGTCTGTGTGTTTGTTTGTGTCTGTCTGCCTGTCTGTCTAAGTTTATGCTTTCTAGGAATCCTTCAGAGAAAATCCAATAACTCTTGTTTCGCAAAACTTCAATTTATGTGGCGCCAGTTTGGAGCCTCGTATCAAAAGCGCTGTCGATGCTGGAAAACAAAAGAATGGCTGGAGCTATTTTAGTCACGTGACACAACACTCAAATTAAGATTCAGTTTCTCTAGACTGCTGATAAATATCATAAACACGTCTACTGCATGACCTATGCGCACCTATATATATATATATATATATATATATATAGCCAATCCTAGGCTCGAGGGCGGTTGAAAAAAGAAAAGCACCTACGTAATAGACTGCTTTTAATACAAGATTTCCATGTTTGTTGCAGTCATAGGTCATATAATTATAAGTCGGTATATTTATTTACTTATTTATTTATTAAAGCATTTATAACGCGCGCAATATCAGTAGGCCTACACCTGAATCTGAGGCGTATATATATACATATATGTATACTACATGTATAATTATCCCAAGTGCCACTTGCAACCATATATATATATATATATATATATATATATATATATATATATATATATATATATATATATATATATATATATATATATATATATATATATATATATAAAGCAACAATATATAAAGCAACTATATATATATATATATATCTATAGAGCAACAATATTGTTGCAAGTGGTACTTGTGGGGGTATTATTAGTCTGTTGGTTCTCACGTGCAACAGAAAAGGACTTAGCTAACAAGTTGTTGGCGGGAAGACACTCCTTATAGTATCTGAACTATATAGGCTGTCGGATCTAGTACAGAGAGACAGAGAGACAGAGAAAGAGAGAGACAGAGAGACAGAGACAGAGAGCGACAGAGAGAGAGACACAGAGAGAGACAGAGAGAGAGACAGAGAGAGAGACAGAGAGAGAGACAGAGAGAGAGACAGGAGCGACAGAGAGGGAGAGAGACAGAGAGACACAGAGAGAGAAAGAGAGAGAGAGAGAACATTTGCTAAAGTTCAGTAGACGTCTGAGGGTCGGTTTTTATGATAATAAACCGTCAGAGTTGATGTGGATAAAAGAGAGAACGAACTTTATCAAAAGAACGTGTTTCAGCTGGTTCCTCCACTGGACGAACTTGCAACAATATACAAATATATACGTATATATATATATATATATATATATATATATATATATATATATATATATATATATATATATATATATATATATATATATATATACACACATATATATGTATATATATATATAATAACATAGGTTTACAGACGTAATAATACGTGATAGTGACAGACAGACAGATAGACAGGATGGGACAGACAGCCATACATACATACAGACAAACAGAGAGACAGACAGAGTCAGCAACGTGAACATCAAAGACTAGCCTCCCCCATCCTTTAAATTGCGAGCAGAGACAGATGTGTGTCGACAATTATTAAAATGGCGCCAAATGTTTTATGGCGCCAAATGTTTGCTGGTCACTAGACAAAGGTTGTTTGATTGCACCTACCCCTCCTCCGATTATGGATAAGCAGGTGAGTCATTCACAGTTCGTTAACTGCGTACTCGGTGACCTCGCCGAACTCATAGTTTATCATCAAACAAGAAAATAACGTTTTCAACTAATTACATTGCTGAGAAAGCAATACTTTCTTTAATCCAGGCGTTCAAATTATCAGATAATCCAAGTGTAATTATTATTTACAGATAATAATTTGCATTAAGTTCGTATTCAGTTCAAGACGAAATTTCAAGGCGTTTAAATAATTGACAGTACCCTGAATCACAATTAACAGTTCAGTTTGGAATCTCCATAGATTAATTGTCATTGAAGTGTCGCTTTAGAAGCTGCAGCCTAGAGCAGTACAGACCTTGTTTTTGGCGATTTTAGGCCCAACTACAGTGCACGTTTTTTACGGTTAATATTAAAACACATGGCAGCTAAATAAAATTTGTTTGGCAAACATATCCATCTGCCTCAAATAAATCTCCCCAATGTACCCGATTAATTCACTGAAAAACGAGCGGGGTCGAGGCCATACGGTCGCTATAAAAATGTGTAGATTTACCCGCGCTGGTATCTATTCCTTCGTCCCTGCTTTTGCTATATTTAGAGCGTTCGAAGTTTTTAAATCTCTATCTGCGTGATTTAAATCTGACCCGTAGCAACCAACGAGGTAATAGAAGAACTAGAGAAAGCGCTGCCGTGTACTGGGCTTTCGGCAGTTGTAGCTGCCGGAAGTGACGTATCACCAGGCCAGCTGGTAGACGGTCAGCTGTCAACAGCGCATCTGCCAAGGCAATTAGGATGTGGAATTTGGCCAAATTTTTCACAAAAATAGGTTTTATCTTTGTCTCCAGCCCCATTAAATTTTGCTTGTTATTTCTAACACATCTGTTGGACCTAATTTTGTGTTTTCGTTGCGCAGATAGGATAATTAAGCCTCACGTTAACATGTCGTCGGACGCTTCTGTGCATGAGCATGTGCGGGTTCATGTACCGAGAGTCATTATATTTAAGAGGGTTTAATCTCGGGACGCGATTGTGTAATGGTATGGTCGGTGCTCGTAACCGGAGGGTCGCGGGTTCCAATCTGCCTGAAGCCACTACGTAGCGACCTTGGACAAGTTGCTCACCCACAATTGTCTGTGAGGAAGGCAACGGGAAACCACCTCACTCATCTCATTCCGGGTGGCATAAAGCCAAAGGACCTGCCTTTGGGCAGAAAACTCGTCGTCAATCTCGGGCTAGCTCGGTTCTACAGGGAGACTTTAAATAGCGTGGTACCCATTCATACAGGCCGCCGTGATGAAGGATCTCACCCGATGAATTTTCAGATCTGTATGCCCTCCGATCTCTTGTGAATAGGAAATAGCCTGAACTAGAAGGATATATTAGTGGCGGCTCCAGGATTGTTTGCTTGGGGGCAAGAGCATTTTTCGCGCCACATTTTCACAGTCCACCATGCACGGATCTGGACTGAGGGGCGCAGGCACATAACCAAGAGTGGGTGGCACTAGCTGAATCTGCCCACTGGGATATATGTAAATGTAACTTCCGAAATTTCTCAGCGCCACTCGAAAGCCGCGTAAGGGAGACCAAGGTCACTTGTACAATGGCGTTAAAAGACCCATCGGGAGAAGCGAAATCTATGAGAAAGATGTGTATTTTATGGGGATAGTCTCAGAAGTAGTAAAGTAGTTTCTCATATCCCACAAGTGAGATGTAGGGGAGGCGCTTATTTAATTTGCTTTAGGCCCTTGAGCCGACAGTGGATGACTTCCGAATTTCCAATATTCTGGACACAGGGCCAGCGCATCGCAGGACTTGCCGTTTACCTTCCAGGTAGATGGCAGCACAGTTTCGAAAAAGACCATTAGATCAGCGCTGGTAACACGACTTCCATACACGTGTTGACCACTCCTTTATATTCCTCCTTTATCCGTCTGTCATCTGGAGTTGGTTCGGATTAGGCAGGTCGCACGTGTGCAGCATGCAGGTGCGAATAGACTTGTTGGCGCCATTTCTAATTTAGTAAGCTTAGGTTCTCGGTTTTTGCATATAATTATCCATCTTTTCCTGCCCATCCTACAGCGCACCTGGTCTCAGATTCGGCGCGAGTCCGCCAAAGCCAGCTGCGTTTTGCATCTGCCTACATAACACTAACTTTACCGCTCTGTCTCAGCTGGATGACCGCCGATCCGTTTTTAATTGAGGGGTTGGGGTGGTAGTCTGAAGCAGTGGGACATATGTAAATGTAAATGTAAACCTCCGAAATTTTTCAGCGCCACACAAAAACCGAGTCAGGGAGACCAAAAAAGACCCACTGGAAGAAGCGAAATGTATGAGGAAGATGTGTATTTTATGGGGATAGTCTCAGCAGTAAAGTAACGTTTCCCATATCCCACAGGGTGAGACGTAAAGGAGGAGCTCATTCCTTTTCCTTAGGCCCTTGAGCTGACAGTGAACGAATCCCAAAATCCTGGACACGGGGGCAGGGCATCGCAGGACTTTGACGTTTACTTTCCAGCTAGGTGGCAGCACAGTTTCGAAACCGTCCATTAGATTAAATCTCGCGCTGGTTACACGAATCACATACAAGTGTTGACCACTAATTAACAATCTGTATGTCTGTTTGTCTCTGTGTTCGTTCGTCTGTCGTTGGGTCGGATTTGGCAGGCGACACGTGTGCTGAATGCAGGTCCGAATAGACTTGTTGGAGCCATTTCGAAATTTATTACGCTTTAGTTTTCTGTTTGCATATAATTATATCTGTTCTAGGCTGCCCATCCCACAGCGCAGCTGCTCTCAGATTTCGGTTGCATTATGGACCTGCTAACTTAAAATAGTTTTGTCGCGCTGTCGCAGATCTGGATGCCCGCCGATACCTTTTTAATGGCATAGTGCCAGAACCAGAGTGATATATCAATGGCGGTTCCAGGATTGTTTGCGTGCGGGCAAGAGCATTTCCAAGGTGCGCCACATTCTCGCAGTCCTCCATGCACGGGTTTGGTCTGAGGGGCGCAGGCATATAACCAAAAGGGGGCGCCTCTAGCTAAATCCGCCACTGGGATATATGTAAATGTAAACCTCCGAAATTTCTTAGCGCCACACAAAAGGCGCCTCAGGGAGACCAACTTACAAAGTGGTGCTAAAAGACCCACTGGGAGAAGCGAAACTATGTATGAGGTAGATGTCTACTTTGTGGGATAGTGTCAGCAGTAAAGGAAATTTTCGCATATGCCACAAGTGAGATGTAGGGGAGGCGCTCATTTAATTCTCTTTAGACCATTGAGCCGACAATGGACGAATCCCAATGTCCTGGACACGGAGCCAGTGCATCGCCGGACTTGCCGTTTACTTCCCAGCTAGGTGGCTAGATGTTAACCATTCCTTTACAATCTGTATGTATGAGTGTCTGTCTGTCTGTCTGGAGTTGGTTTAGGCAGGTGGCACGTGTGCTGCACGCAGGTGCGAATGGAGTCTTTTGCGGTTTTTCTAAATTTATTACGTTTAAACCAAGAGGGGAGGTGACGAACCGCCTAGGCTACACAAAACCCGCGCCAGGAAGACCAGCTTAAACATCGGCGCTAAAAAACCTATTAAGAGGTGCGAAATGTACGGGAAGATGTGTTTTCAATGGGAAATATTTAGTTTGGACCAGTGGGGAGAGAGATCTTTGGACGGGAGGGCGATGTATTGGGAAATGCAGCTTCAGTCGGAGATAATAGGAATCAACTTCGAAGGAAACCGATTCTCAATACATATTAATTCGCATCAGTTAAGATTCGTTAGATATATAAATTATAACAGTTCCGAGAGGCCCTTGAATGGAAATACATGTGTACTCAAATATTATAATGCTTACGTACATTCAGCAATTACTACTACAGCGATATGCCAGTACAACAACTACTACTTCGACGACGACTATGACCATGACCATTATTAGGCCTATTACAATTATGAAGCCTTTTATTATTATTAAGCCTATTAGACCTAATATTATCAGTATTATTATTACGTCTACCATAATGTAGTGCTTCTTAGTTTCTTAAAGCCACGCATGAGCTTCATAAGTGAAACGTGCTTCTTGGCCGGGATGAATCAGCTCGACTCAGTAAGAGACAAGGTGCAAGGGTCAGTTTCAGATCGATGTCTTGACATTAGAGATCTTTTGCAATGTCAAACAACAGCACTAACTGTTATGCATTTATGAGAACCATCTTGTCTCAAAGTTTATAGACGGTCAGTGGATGGCTTTTTAAACAGCTGAAGACTAACACACAATTTTATATAATTTCATTGTCTAATAGAGTTGTTAAAATTGTTTTATCGTTTGAATGGGTGAGTTAAAGTAAGGTAATATAATCGAACGGTTATGTAGTGGCTTCTAGTAGCAACGGTTTAATGATTAAAACAGATCATTTTAGCTAAACCAAAATCAATACCAGTATTGATGGAAAGTGAATGAGAATGTTATAGTCAAAATGAGAGCCTAAGTCATTTGTCACAATTGTTGAGGTTTGTTTGAACTGCTCTCAGATATATTGTGTGGCATGGTATTCGATTGGCTTGAACGCGAAATTGCTCAGCGCCATCGGTTGATGCGCTGTCATTATATTTCGTCGCTGAATAAATGATGTGTTGCATGTGACCTATATATACCCGGTATATAGATACCATATATATATGTATATATATATACCATATATATATGTATATATCTATACACCCGGTATAGATGAAAGTGCGGTCACTAAGGTGGGAAAATACGAACTCAAGTGGCGTTGTGCATGTGATAGTTGAGGCAGAACGTTTGCTGTCTTCATCCCTTGAACTTGTGTGTGGTCAGTGAACCGTGACCCTCGAATGGGCCAACAAGCCACAAGCCACATCTATCTGTTTTCAGGCGATTTGCATACAGTAGATGGGTCTTGAACTTGATGTGGGCAATGTCAGTCCGAAGCTTGAACGAAGGAGAAGGGAGACGTCTGCGGCTTAGTACTCACTGGGCGAATTGATAGTCTTCGCTCGGACGGTCTGCAGCGAGCTGAAGAAGAACTCGGGCGATTCGAAGGAGGAGTTTTGGTCGATTGGAGAAGCGAGGCCGTGACTGAAGCGACAGAAAGCCTGAGAATTGAAAAAGCGCTTAACATTCCAAGGCCTTCGTCTTCGTAAGTGTCGATATATATGTATACACATATCAAAGAGGTGCTATATAAATTGATTATATATATAGGCCTAGTTTTAAATTCAAGTCCGTTTAAAGAGTATATGTATTTAGAATATACGCGCTTCCGTGTGCTTAACTGAAATTGAAGAGTCCATGCCTTATTTGTACACACGGTTTCAAGCGCTTGAATTCTTGTCGTAAGTAATACACGTAGATGTTATGTAGATACCGTTGACATTGACGAGATAATTACGTAGATATACCATTAACAGTGGGAAGGTTTCTGTATCAAGACAGTTGAATGCTTGACGGATATGCTGGAGGCAGGTGTGTTATCTAGCGCCTCTTCAGGTATCTACTCAAAAGGGGGACCTCTTGCAAGAGCCACCCCTAGACCTATCTATCGTCTGTTATAAACGCATCCGAAAATAGTCGTTGCAAAATAGTTTTTCATTTACTTATTCATCCACTCAGTTTCAATGACTTTAAATTTTTACTTGCTTCACAGCTTTTTAATTTTATTTTCCAATCTCAGTTTTTGCAACGCCAAGAAAGCAAATTGTTTATTCACGCATCAATTAATATCATTATCAAGTATTTAGAGTGTATATGCGCTTGTGTGTGCTTAACTGGAGTGTATGCCATGCACATATAGGCCTATGTTGTGTAGATACAGTGAAATTGTTTATCCGCCTGAGGTATATGGTAAAACTATTGAAAATATTAATAGGCAAAGGGTTGCCACATAAACTGAGTATATATGCGCTTGTATGTGCATAATTGCCTTAGTTTTACACACGGTTTCAAGCGCGTGAATGTCATGTAAATACCGTTGACACTGAGCGGTTAATTATTAGCGCATCATCAGGTTATCTACTCAGAAGCGGGACATCAGGAAAGCGCCACATCTATATCTACTAGACCTAGACCTATAGCGTCTATTATAAAAGTACCAGCGTAGCCGTGCCTAGTTGATTCGGTCAACAATTCAGTTAAATAAAAACTCGATCAATTGCATCAAACAGTTTCTACAGTTCTACACAATAACTGAAGAATAATGGCTGGCTGAACTTCATCAAAAAATAGTCGTTGCAGAATGGTTTTTCATTCACTTATTCACTCGCAGTTTTCAATGTCTTTCCATTTATACTTGCTCTCAGCTTTTTTATTTTCCATTCTGGGTTAATTCTACTTTCTAAAAGTATTTTCTTGATTCCTTCGAACAGATGAGAGAAGATGGACACCACGCAAGAGTCGCAGTAGCTTCTCCTCGCATTGGAATGAGGCCCATGACCCACCAGAAAGACAGCAGTAGTAAGTGAACTCATAATTTTACAATATTTCCCCCTATATAAATGATTATGTATGCGCTTGTGCTTAATTGAAGCGTCTAAGGCAAAGGGGCGCTATACAAAATTGAGTGTGTATAGAGGCCTAGTGTTAATTTCAAGCTTGTGTAATGGGTATGTGTATTTAAAGTACATGTGGGCTTGTGTTTGTGCGTGCTTAACTGAAGAGTCTAAGGCAAAGGGGTGCTAAATAATCTAAGTTTGGAGTATATATATGTGTGCATAATTAAAGTCTAAGTCAAAGGGGTGATTAATAGAGGCTTAGTGTTACTTTAAAGCTCGATTAAAGATTGTTCAAGCTTGTTCTTGTGTATTTAGAGTTTGTATGTGCTTAATTGAAGCATATTAGGCAAAGGGGTGCTACATAAACTGAGTGTAGTTGGAGTATATATGCGCTTGTATGTTTAAAACTGAAGCATATAAAGGCAAAGGGGTGCTATATAAATTGCTTATATATTATAGCCCTAGTGTTTTGTGTGCGATTTCAAGCATGTTTAAGCGTATCTATAGAGTATATATGCGCTTGTGTGTGATTAACTGAAGCATCTAAGTTTGGAGTATAGGTGTACATAATTTAAATCTAAGGTGCTATATAAATTGATTAATAGAGGTCTAGTGTTGTGTATTGAGAGTTTATAAGCATCTTATGCAAAGGGGTGCTATAGTAGCGTGTATTATGTGCTTTTGGATGCGCTGGTTGAACTGTATCCAAAAATAACCGTCGCATAATGAATGGTTTTCATTTATTTACTCAATCACGCAGTCAATTTTCAGTGCCTTTCCATTTTCTACAAGTAGTTTTGTTCATTGCTTGCTCCTCCTCGTATTGGAATGAGAATAACGTAGTAAATATTTATCTAAGGCAAAATTTGAAGAAGAATAATAAAAGAAATAGTTCTTCTAATAAATTTCTTCTTTGACAGGTTTCTGGTTCGGGTCTGCTGACTGTGTGTAACGACTCTGCGAAGCAGCAGAATTTGGTACCGGGCAAGTCCCGGCCCCGTGTGCAGGAGACCTTGGGATTCGTCAACTGAAAACGGATCAAGGGCCTACCTAACAGGGTAAAGCAGCATAAACTAAGTAAGTTCCAAGGCCGGAGAGGGCTCTCTCTCTGTCTGTCTAAGTAAGTCTTCTAAGCCATCGACTGCGACGCAGTCGATGACCTTGAAAGACTTAGTTCGACTGCGTCGCAGTCGATGGCTTAGAAGAACTTAGGACAGACAGAGAGAGAGAGAGCCCTCTCCGGCCTTTTGGAACTTACGTAGTTTATGCTGCTTTTTACCCTGTTAGAGGCCTTCTTGGTCCGCCGTCGTCGTTCAGTTGACAGGTTGGATGGACACGGCGGGTCTCTTACTCCAGCTGAAGATCGTCACTCGACTAATTTCTCCATATCCAAACCAATCTAGGTAGACATCAACATAACGCAAACGATTACACACATGACAAACAGGTCTTAAAGGGAAAAAAGAGAGACACAGAGCAAGCAAACAAAACAGGCAGGCAGAGACAGACAGACAAGACAGATTTCACCGACTCATGCACTCATCACTTAATCATTGAGACTCTCTCTCTCTCTCGCTCTTCTCTCCCTCTCCCCCTCTCTCCTCTCTCTCTCAAAGCAAGAAATCAGTAGCAGAGGAAACATGCAGTTGAAGCAAGCAAGCGGAAGGAATGAAGATCTAAACTAAACGATACCTTACAAGAGCACCAAGTAGACATCAACATAACCAAACGATTACACATTTCGCCGTTCTCTGTGGTCTGTCTGTCTGTCTCTCTCTCTCAAAGCAAGAAATCAGTAGCAGAGGAAACATGCAGTTGAAGCAAGCAAGCGGAAGGAATGAAGATCTAATAACTAAACGATACCCTTACAAGAGCACCAAGTAGACATCAACATAACCAAACGATTACACATTTCGCCGTTCTCTGTGGTCTGTCTGTCTGTCTCTCTCTCTCAAAGCAAGAAATCAGTAGCAGAGGAAACATGCAGTTGAAGCAAGCAAGCGGAAGGAATGAAGATCTAAACTAAACGATACCTTACAAGAGCACCAAGTAGACATCAACATAACCAAACGATTACACATTTCGCCGTTCTCTGTGGTCTGTCTGTCTGTCTGTCTGTCTCTCTCTCTCAAAGCAAGAAATCAGTAGCAGAGGAAACATGCAGTTGAAGCAAGCAAGCGGAAGGAATGAAGATCTAAACTAAACGATACCCTTACAAGAGCACCAAGTAGACATCAACATAACCAAACGATTACACATTTCGCCGTTCTCTGTCTGTCTGTCTGTCTGTCTCTCTCTCTCAAAGCAAGAAATCAGTAGCAGAGGAAACATGCAGTTGAAGCAAGCAAGCGGAAGGAATGAAGATCTAAACTAAACGATACCTTACAAGAGCACCAAGTAGACATCAACATAACCAAACGATTACACATTTCGCCGTTCTCTGTGGTCTGTCTGTCTGTCTCTCTCTCTCAAAGCAAGAAATCAGTAGCAGAGGAAACATGCAGTTGAAGCAAGCAAGCGGAAGGAATGAAGATCTAATAACTAAACGATACCCTTACAAGAGCACCAAGTAGACATCAACATAACCAAACGATTACACATTTCGCCGTTCTCTGTGGTCTGTCTGTCTGTCTCTCTCTCTCAAAGCAAGAAATCAGTAGCAGAGGAAACATGCAGTTGAAGCAAGCAAGCGGAAGGAATGAAGATCTAAACTAAACGATACCTTACAAGAGCACCAAGTAGACATCAACATAACCAAACGATTACACATTTCGCCGTTCTCTGTGGTCTGTCTGTCTGTCTGTCTGTCTCTCTCTCTCAAAGCAAGAAATCAGTAGCAGAGGAAACATGCAGTTGAAGCAAGCAAGCGGAAGGAATGAAGATCTAAACTAAACGATACCCTTACAAGAGCACCAAGTAGACATCAACATAACCAAACGATTACACATTTCGCCGTTCTCTGTCTGTCTGTCTGTCTGTCTCTCTCTCTCAAAGCAAGAAATCAGTAGCAGAGGAAACATGCAGTTGAAGCAAGCAAGCGGAAGGAATGAAGATCTAAACTAAACGATACCTTACAAGAGCACCAAGTAGACATCAACATAACCAAACGATTACACATTTCGCCGTTCTCTGTGGTCTGTCTGTCTGTCTGTCTCTCTCTCTCAAAGCAAGAAATCAGTAGCAGAGGAAACATGCAGTTGAAGCAAGCAAGCGGAAGGAATGAAGATCTAAACTAAACGATACCTTACAAGAGCACCAAGTAGACATCAACATAACCAAACGATTACACATTTCGCCGTTCTCTGTGGTCTGTCTGTCTGTCTGTCTCTCTCTCTCAAAGCAAGAAATCAGTAGCAGAGGAAACATGCAGTTGAAGCAAGCAAGCGGAAGGAATGAAGATCTAAACTAAACGATACCTTACAAGAGCACCAAGTAGACATCAACATAACCAAACGATTACACATTTCGCCGTTCTCTGTCTGTCTGTCTGTCTGTCTCTCTCTCTCAAAGCAAGAAATCAGTAGCAGAGGAAACATGCAGTTGAAGCAAGCAAGGGGAAGGAATGAAGATCTAAACTAAACGATACCTTACAAGAGCACCAAGTAGACATCAACATAACCAAACGATTACACATTTCGTCGTGGAAGTAACACGCTGAATTTCTAAAAAATCTACTCTGACATTTAGGGAATACAATTTAACATGCGTAAAAGGATCCACTGAATGATATTCACATCGGCTCAAAAACACTACGCGAAAACAAATTGTTTCTAGTGTGGCGGCGCATATGGAATTTCCTGGCAATCTAATTCCTCCGTACAAAATGGCGAGCGATGAAAGAATTAACAAAAAACTAGAAGCTGGATTGCTAAAGAAACACCTGCCATCTGGCGAATAAAATTTAACTAGAATCACTAAGATCATTTAACACGATTCTTCCACCACTCGCCATTTTGTGCGAATTTTCTGAGGAGAGAGATGCCTATTAAGAAGATCCAGAAGAAGAAGAAGAAGAGTTGGGGAGGAAAAAATATCTACGCTTACCGTAGCTGCGTTCTGGCGACTGTCCTGTGAGAAGAGGATGAGGAACAGCGGCTACTAGGAACAGCAGAAACTCCAGCTGAAGATCATCACCTCACTTCTCCGGATGCAAACCAATCTAGATAGACATCAACATAAAGCAAGTTACTACACATTCATATAGCCCCTTTCAATGGCAAACAGCACAAAGACAATTATGAGCAATGCTTGCCTCACCATATGTAGAGCTCATAATAAGGCAGACAAAGTGATAGGGCCTAACAGATAAAAAATCAATTGTTATCAGTTTCGCCGTGCAAATCTAATTTCCTAATATTCAGAGTCCTCCATAATTTTACAAACGAGATCCTCAATTTCTAGAAAATCTACTGATATTTAGCGAATACAGTTTAACATGTATTAAAGGATCCACTGAATGAAGGATATTTGACATCGGTTCAAACACTACGCGAAAACCAATCGCCCACCGTCATTTTGAAGTAATTTTGCATTAAAAGTTTTTTGTCACTGGGCCCAGAAAATAATAAATTGTTTCTAGTGTGGCCGTGCAAACGGAATTTCCTGAAAATTTCAGTCCTTCGTACAAAATGGCGAGCGATTAAAAAATACATAAAACATTAGAAGCTGGACTGCTAAAAAATCACCTGCCATCTAGCGAATTCAATTGAACTCTCTCTCTCTCTCTGTGACCTTGGGAAACTTAGTTTATTCTCTCTCTCTCCGGTGTCGAACTTAGACAGTTTCTGGACACGGGGCCAGTCATTGCAGGACTTGCCCGGTATGTTGGATCATTAGCTTCCCCGGTCTTAGCCGGGTACTGACGGGGAAAAAGCAAGCAAGCAACCAATGAAATCAGAGTCTATATAGGGCAGCGCTCTGAAAAGCAAGAATTCAGTAGCAGAAGAAACATGCAGTTGAAGCATGCAAGCAGGCTAGCAATGAGTAGCAAATGAAGCAAGCAGTTGAAGGAAGCATGCTAGAAGTTGCAGCTTAAGTTCAAGCAAGCACTTCCAGTCAAGCAGTTCCAGTCAAGCAGTTGCACTTGCAGTTAAAGCAAGCAGCTGAAGCAAGCAGCTGAAGCAAGCAGCTGAAGCAAGCAGTTGAAGGAAGCAGCAGTTCAGGGAAGCAAACTTGGGAAGGAATGAAGATGTACACGATGCTTACCCTTAGCCGAGTTCTGGCGACTGTCCTGTGAGAAGAGGATGAGGAACAGTGGCCACAACAAATGGAAACTCCAGCTGAAGATCATCACCCGACTTCTCCAGATGCAAACCAATCTAGACAGACATCAACATAATTCAAATTATTACACATTCATATAGCCCCTTTCAATGACAAACAGCACACAATTATGAGTAATGCTTGCCTCAGCAAACAGCTCATAATAAGGCAGAGACAGGGCCTAACAGATAAAAAATCAATTGTTATTGGTTTCGCCGTGGAAATCCAATTTTCTGATATTCAGGGTCTTCCATAATTCTACAAACGAAACGAATTTATAAAAAATCTACTGACATTTAGCGAAAACTGTTTTATTTCACTGGGGCCAAAAAGATAAAAATAATAAATTGTTACTAGTGTGGCTGTGGAAATCGAATTTCCTGAAAATCTGATTTCTCCGTACACAATGGCGTTTAAATAATTCATAAATTCACTAAAAGCTGGATTTCTACAAAAATCAGCTGCCATCTAGCGAATGCAATTTAACTAGCAGCACTAATACATTAATTATATGGCAAAGAATGATTTATCAATCCTGCTTCTTGTAAATGGTAATAAATTTTTCATCGCTCGCCATTTTGTGATAATTTATTGAGGTGTCAGAGTTCAGCAGAGCAGCTAACAGCATTGATCCCTACGAAGGAGAAGCATTTCCTTAATTCCCATCATTTCTTCTTTTCTTTGCTCTTCTTCATTTTCTTCCTCTTCCTTTTGGTTGCTCTCTAATTCGATTTTAATATTTTCAACTCTTCTTTTCTTTTTTCCTTCCTATTCTCACCTGTTCCTCTTCTATCTTTGTTTATTAGATTACATCTCTTCATTCTCATCATTTTTGTCTTCTCCTTTTTCCATCTCATTTTTCTGAAACTTCTTCCTCCTCCTCGTCTTCCTCCTTCTCCTCTTCTAACTATTTTAAAATCAGATAATAGATTGATTAGACTCACTAGCATCTTGCAGCTTCTTCCTCTATTGATGTCAGCTCCTCATTCAGTGTTTCCTCTTGTCACCGTTTCTCCTTCTCATCCACTTCATGCTGAAGATGTTGCATGTGAGGCTCGCGTTGCTGAAACTGGATCTATAAAAAACACATCTCAAGAGATTGTAATCCCAGGTAAATTAAGAAGCCTAGAGATAATAGCACTAGTTTTACACGATTAAGGATAGATACTTCGTTCTGAGGATACACCATGGCAAGCACAGTTAAGTTAAGCAGTTTCAAGCATGGTTAGCACTTGGATGGGAGAAGATCCATTGCAGAACAAGCCACCTATGCCAATCAACCACCATCCCCTTGAGTCGGTATAAGGGGAAGGATTCAGTTTAGTTTTTATTATTTACGCATTTATTGAGCAGCGCCATATAATGACTAAAATCAATTGATTCGGCTGAGCAATTGTGAGTAAAAGACTTGCTCAAGAACCTTACGGCTTTAAAATGAAAACTTACCTCTTCAGGTTAGAGCAAAGGATGGTCTCGGTATGAGTTGCACCAAATGTCCGACTTATCTTACGAATTCTCCAACTCTTGGTGAATTCTTGCAATATCTGCGCTGGTCTTTCACTCAAAACTGAAAACTATTTCCTTTTAATTATTCGAATAAAACGCGTCTCTCAATATCAACTCAAAATCGATACAAATCCAAAGGAACTGTGCTGCCCCCTTGCGCCCAAACCACAGATCGACGTACAAGTGTCTACGCGTGTCAACGGTCGCACCTTGCATAACTCGAGGTCTGGAACGAGAAGGCGTGCTCAAACTAAACGGCCAGCGCACTAAATGTCTGTTTTCAAACGATTTGCATATCGTAGACGAGTCTTGATTGAGTGTAGTCAGCAAACCGTGACCGTTTTTAACAAGTGTGAAGTGAAACGAAGAGCGTTCAAACCAATCGGCCTGTTTTCAAACGATTTGTATACTGTAGTTGGGTCATGCGTGGTCAGCGAACCGTGACGGTGTGTAAAAGATGTGAAACGAAAAGAAGGAGTGCTCAGTCCAATCGGCCAGCGTGCCACAAGACTGTTTTCAAACGATTTGCATAGGACAGACGGGTCTTGAACTTGAGTGTGGTCAATAAACCGTGACCGCGTTTAACAGGTGTGGAGTGAGTAGGAGCGCTTAAACTAATCGGCCATGATAAAGCCAAAAATGGGACAAAAACTATTAAACTTATCCTAAGAATACATGCGCATCCTTATGATACAGCCTAAAGTTCGCCTTCGTGCTATCTTGAGCATATTAGGGCAGGTGACCAGTGCTCTCCCTCGCCGGCTGATCTTCTTACTGATAATTCTGCTGTTATTTAGCTAATATAATAGAAATAAATGCATGAACACAAACTAAAAGATGGATAACTAAATAATTCTAACAAAACATTTAGGAAATAAACTTTAAAATGCGTCACAACATCCATTATGTAAAGGACATTTGGCATTTGCTTCTTACGTAAGGCCCACTTACTACTTTCAAACCATCAGTCACCGTCTCACTGAAGTAATTACAAGTATTAAAAATGTTTTATCTTCTATCGCTTTCCAGCTATCAGTTAGAGAAACAATCATAAATACAAGTGCCTCATTAGCCACAGGCAGACCAGCCATTGCATCAATTTCAATTCCCATTTCCACATATCCTACAAATTTGTCTGATGCAGAGTCAAAGCCTAGCTGCTGCTGAATAGCAGTTTCACCCATCATGAAAGAACACAACATTCTGCCACCAACACACCATCTTGCTCTACCTTCCAGAGACAAAAATACTTCATCGTGAAATCCTGGGTTCCCGTTAATGCATTTGTACCAAGAAATGATGGTCTGTGGGTGCAGCAAGCATTTGTTAAATGTTCGTCGGATATAATCATAAGCTTTAGAAGAGTAAAATGGTAAAGTAAGAGCAAATGCACGTAGATCTGGTGGATATGACCTCACTAGTTCACCAGAACTTTTCTTCCAACAGCTCATTACCAGATCTAAAGCAGGATCAGAAAACGATGCACAAAGGTTGTCAGCTCCCTGCTGTGAAAACATTTGTTTATTTTTCAGATCAAAAATCAAAGTTTTCATAGAATGAACCCATACCACTAATCTCCGGCTTTTTTGCTGGCTTGTTTTCAGAAGCTTTTGCATGACTTCCAGTTTCTGATGAGCTTCATCCATGTGTTGCTTTAGTATCCGAGGGCTTGGCATAGAATACGGGTGATCTGCGTTATCTCGAGAAATGCTAGTTGTAACTGTTGCCACTGGTTCTGTTGAAGCGAGATGTAGCACAGATCTGTCTTTTGGAGCTCTGCATGGCTTACAGTTCTTCTGCAGATGTGACAGTAGATTGAAGATGGTTGGAACAGCATCTGTAAATATCACAGTATAAGCTCTGAATATTTCATTTGACAGATACTTTAGAGACTGGAATTTACAAGATTTCTGGAAAGGGTTTTTGCTCATGGCTACATCTGTTTTAAAGATCTATTTATTTCTCAGGCCAGACCAGTCTGTACATGGAGACTTAAAATGGCTTGCAGTGCTGATGAAGAATCTCACCCAATAAAATGTCTTCACCAGGTGAGCAGGGTCAAGGCTAAGATGGTCGCTTTACAAAATAATGAAAACATTTAACATTTATCATGTGGACACTGCAGCACAGGGTAACAAAATGGTGAAGCTGGCTGGCATGGCTGGCAACATACAGCTTACATAGTAACTAAACATTTGTAACATTCGCCTTCCCTCAGTTGAACCGCCTGACCACTGCGGTCAAAGCAATCTGGTGTAAAGTGTACAGAACATACACATGACCATTTAGAGGCTTTGAAGTTTACTCTGTGCATTGCATGTTGCCAGATTTTGACACGATCTGGCTTCGACATTGGAAATCTGAAGAAAAAATTATTCAAACTATCAGCAGCTTATCTTAAACTTGTGTTGAACCATAACCTAGTTGGAATTAAGGAACTGTTTTGATATTCATCGATAAACATAAGTTAAACTTGGCATGAGTCTTGGGCTCAGACTCTTGTCTTGTTTGAGAAAACCATAACTTTTTTCCAAGGCTACCTGATTTAAATTTCGGGGACCCATCAAAATAGAGTAATCTTGTAACTTGAGGACCATAATTAGGCCTAAATAATGAACATAAGTAACCCCAGTAGGCGATGGGATGCGATACTGCTCCATATCACGACGTGAAGTTATGCTATCTATCCGAACAATTTTGCTATCGATTTTGTTTTGACTGAGCGCCTGTGAATAGGATGGTCCCCGTGAACGGCTGTCGTTGGACGCTGTTGAAATCTCCGGATTACGATTACGATCAATGAGGCTAGGTGTAAAAGTGCTAATACTTACGCATGGAAAGTTATTCCTGCCGTTCTTGATTCCAGAGTGTCAACGTTACTGCATCCAAATGCAACACAATTTTTCGTACAACGTTTAGATTTAGATTTACTTTCTATTTAAGCCATTTCGCTCATTTTTTCTACATTAATACCAACGAAGTAATACAAGAACGCTTTGACTCCGTCTACTTGCAAGATGGCAGTCCTTTAGCGTCAGCCATATGACGTCATTCGGGGGCCTGGTAGCAACCCTCGCCTTCTTTGATTTATCGTCTTTGTTTTTTGTGGACGTTCAGCGGTTGGTTTGAGTCCCTGGCCACGGTCAGCCGCTAGGTAAACAAGCAAGCGAGAGCGCAATAGAATTTTGTAGGAACGGGGCACATTAACGTATGCTGTAACGTTTAACTAATTTACAAGGTTCATTAAAGCAATGTAAAATCGGAGTCAAAGTTACAAACAAAACATAAATGAATTCTTCAGTGGAAGAGTTGCAAACTTTAGGAATAGTTTGATAATAGTAGCCTACTGTCTCAGTGAACACTATAATTAATCGTTTTCCTAACTGCAAACTGGAAATTGCTGAAGCACTACTCAAAATCTAACACCAGCTTATTCGGCTATGTATAACACCGTTACTATGAGCGCTGTATAAAGCCAGAAGGGTTGTCCAGTGATACTGTCTGAAGAATACACTCTTGTACCAAAAGACAAAAAAGAGTAGGCAGCGCTTTAAAGAGGAAGCCATGGAGGATTAGCTACTTGCTTCATCATGGTTCTAACACGGCTGAAATGTCTTCTGGAACCCTTAAAATTATATGTTTGTTATGTCGTGTTAACTGGTAATATGTAAAATCAAGCAAGTCTCGTTTAAGAGCCGCTGTGAGCGGCCGAACGTTGGCACCGCAGACAGCCGCACGAACGTGGTGCCAAAATAAAGGCGATGATTATAATAATACTTTCTTCTTTCTAAGTTAGTTGTGGCACAGTTATTTAAATCTGCACCAGATTTTATCCCTGCTGAACCAACTCGTGTGAGGCACCTTCATGCACAAAAAGTAAGATGCTTTTAACGAAACCAGCGCCAGTTTCGCGCTGAGATGAGCCGAAGATGTTATTTATTTTGCAGACGCTGCAACCCGTTGACCCCATTCGTTGTTGTCTGTTGTCTTTCGTTGTCTCTGTTGTATCCGTTGCCTCAGTTGCTGGGTTGATGTCCGATCCAGTCGTGATTAAGGACAAGCAGACGAGGTCGTGTTATTTTGCGTGTGTAACTGTACAAACCGCAGCTCACAATGGCTTTATTTTAATTAGATTGCTTAATTAGCTCATGGTTGGAGCCGTTTGACCCCGCCAGTGACATGAGTATGGACCTGTCAGGTCCGCAGTATCAAGGAACCCTAGCCCAGATCTTACATCATTCATGTTTTGTCTTCGGGCCACGTTTTAGGGCCAATCATTAGAAGTTAAGACACTGTTCACAGGCTGTACTGCCATAACATTAGCTGGGATTGAAAACCAGATGAGAATTATCTGCTTTCTCCAGCATAAATATTGTTATAGTTAATTAATAATTAAGATAATCAAGGCTTATGATGCTCAAAGAGCTGGAAAATAAAAATATTAATTTTAAGTGCTATAATAAGTTTGCTTAATGCAAGAAAATTAATAGTCTTTGTTCGTTCTTCAGCCATGCACAAGAAGAAAGTCGCGGTTGAATCTATTCACAACAGTCTTCCAAGTCGAAACAAGCCAGCGGAGCCCAAGACAGGCTTGTCAACGTTCTTTGGAATTGGGTATTGTTGCCAAGTTCTGTTTCATAAATACCTGTCTAGTTCAACGCTCGGAGTTCAAATCCTGATGTTTGCTTTATGTATGTATGTGTATGTTTGTATGTGTATATGTATGTATGTATGTGTATATGCATGTACGTATGTATGTATTCTTCCCCTTATCTATTCCGCAGATCCAAACACCACCCAACGTAACTGTCTGCCTGACTAACTCTGGATCTTGACCTGGAGCTGAATTCTTGCTGCCTATCGATTTTGTCTTGACTAAGCGCCTATGAATAAGCTGGTTCCTGCGACTTAGCTTTCATTGGACGCTGTAGAAATCTCGAGTTTACGATTACAATTACAATATTTACGCACATATCAATGTAGCAATAAACATGTAAAGTAATTGTATTGTATGCTTCCTTGCAGTACAGAGGAGATCCGTAAGTCGATCGAAGCGCTCGACAGAATGCTTGATCAATACGACGGAGGACCGGAATCCCCATCAAGCGGAAATTCCAGCGGAGAAAAGAAATTTGCCCCACCAAAAGTGGATCCAGCGGCCCACATGCTCGCGTCTTGCATGAAGGCGGCGGGAGGACACAAGCTGCGCAAGAGCATCGGCAAGTCATTTGGATTATTTGGTCATTAGTTCAGTTATCTTTTTTACTTTTTTACATTGTTTTTGTTAAAATTACTAAAATAGTGTATGAGAAAACACTCCTGTTCCACAGATCCTATCCTGATTCCTCTTCTTCACCTTATCTATCCTGCAGATCCAGTTCCAAACACCACCCATCGTAGCCATCTGAATGCCTGCCTACCTGACTCTAGGATCTTGACCTGGAAACTTGCCATCAATTGGTGCCTCGTGGATTACAATAATACCTCTATGGCAGTCAGTAGAAGTTTTTACAGTAAATCCATACGTTTTCCTTTAGCGACCATATGGCCTCGACCCTGCTGATTTTTCAATGAATTACTTGGGTTAGTTCCTTCACCACTGCTGCCCGTTTGAATGGGTGCCAAGCCATTTAAGGTCCCTGCGTATGGTCCGTGCTTTCTCGAGATAAAAATCTCTGAAATAAGCCAAAACCGGGACACGATCAGGCGTGCACGCAGAGAGGCTCCTGTAATTGTAATTGTAATCTGACATTTATAAAGCGCCACTTCAAGAATAGACTCATCAGAAGCGCTCCCGACCCGAACCAGTGAAACCACTGGCAAATAATACAAATAATACTGTACCTACGCGTTAATCAATGTAGCAGCATGTTGTATGGAAACAAATCAATGAATTTCGTGTTGTTTCATCGCATAATTGCTTTTGTCTATCTACAGTTTGTCCATCAGCTCAAGAGGACGATCTGCCGTTGCCTCCTCCACCGCCAGAACTTCTGCTCAGAAACGCCAGCTGGGCCGGACCCCTACCAATGAACCAACTGCCAAACGTGGTACGACGAATCACCTCTCGATCTCGTTACTGCTGTTGGCGTATTTATAACGTAACATAGTGTAATTCAGTGTAATGTAAACAGATATTTATATAGCTCCTTTTCGAGGAAACCCCCATGTGCCAAATCGTGCGGTGCAACCCCTTTCTGGGTGTCAGAGTGAGTTGCCCCATTTTGTCAGATGGCCGCGTTTGGGTGTCTGCTTCTGATTCTTGAATGTCTGCGTGAATGTGTGCAGAGAGTGGCCAATTCTGCTGGGAACTAAGCGGTGACATTTAATTAGATCCGTTGCTCTGAAGGGACTTCGAGCACCGAGTTCTTAATGCATCGTTGCTCAATTCCATCGATTGATGTTTACTCATTAGTCATAGTGACGCTGAATAAATGAAGAAATTATATAGATACACACACACAAACACTTGTACATACATACATATATACAGTGCTTTTTTATAGAAAAAAGGTTCCGGAACTGAACAGTTATGGAATTTTGCGTTAAAATTTCATTATTTTTATCAATCAATAAACACTGAAAGCAGTGTAAAATTGTAAACACTGAAACTGAATTAAATAAGTTACATTATGTGCATACATACATACATTCATACATACATACATACATACACATATACATACAAATATAGACATAAAAACAGACATACATGCATACATAAATACATACATACATAAATACGTAAATACAAACATACATAAGTACATACATACATAAGTACATATATACATACATAAATACATACATACATACATAAATACATACATACATACATACATAAATGCATACATACATACATAAATGCATACATACCTACATACATAAATACAATTCCATACATACGAGCATGGCAAATGTTCCTGTACACTTTTAGGAGTATGCCTCTCCAAAGTGCCGTGCAGCTCCCACTGTGCCAAAACGCGACCCGGAAACGAAGCTCAGCTCATCTTCATCTTCAGATTCAACAGCGTTCGGTTCACAGGTGTGCATTTTAAAACCCAAGAGGTGTTTTAAGACTAAAAGGACTCCGATATATCTCTGAACTCTGGAACTCAATCAGTTGAGTCTCTTTTGGGAAATTCTCCTTTGGTTAGCTGGGTGATCAGATCCAGTCTAATCTAATGACTTCAGTAGCTTCTGACTTCTTAAAGGACCTTGTGGGCGATGATTTCCGGCCCTCCAAGGGCTTGGAAGAGACCTGTTGGACGCCCTCACCATACGTGGCAAGAACAGTCCCACTAAACATCGGGTTACACACGGCCTGGAGGCAAGCACATCGTAATTGTAATCGTAATCTATAGATTTCTACAGCACCCAACGAAAGCTAAGTCGCGGGAACCAGCTTATTCACAGGCGCCCAGTCAAAACAAAATCGATAGGCAAAAGGGTTCGGTTCCGGGAACCGAACCTTTTGCACAACTCAATTGCACTATATTTCAGCAAAGAACGGAGACAGCTGACTACACGTTATGGAAACGGCAACACTCCAGAGAGGAGCATGCCACTGATGATATCGCTGTTATCAGAATGCAGAATGTTATCAGAAGCATCAATCAATGGTTGCTTCATGTGAAGTCATAGTTTGATTGATGTCTAGTGTGTTATGATAACAGCTCTATAGAATAATAATAATAACAACAACAATAATAATAATAATAATTAATAATAATAATAATAATAAGACAATTTATGTAGCGCCTTAGCATTCATCACGTGGTCCACGTGAGTTGTTAGATTTTATTAAATTGATGACATAAAGGCACTATAAATGCTCAGTGATATACATAGGATGACATACATATATATATATATATATATGTGTGTGTGTATATATATACATTTACATACATATATATATATACACGTAAAAGGCTTTCAACATGCCATCAGTCTGTTGTGTTAATAGACCAGTTGTAGGCTTGGTAGTGATTGTAATGTAGTGATTGTAATGTAGTGATTGTAATGTAGTGATTGTAATGTAATGATTGTAATGTAGTGTTTGTAATGTAGTGATTGTAACATAGTGTTTGTAATGTAGTGCTTTTAACGTAGTGCTTGTAACGTAGTGTTTGTAACGTAGTGTTTGTTTGTAATGTAGTGTTTGGAACATAGTGTTTGTAATGTAGTGTTTGTAATGTAGTATTTGTAATGGTTGCATTCACCAGTAGTCGTCGTGGAAGCAGTGGTTTATGGAGATGAACGCGATATTGTTCTGGGTCTGCTGAATGTCGGACTGACTGCTATGGGAGATCTCGTAGGCGTTTTTCATTATCGCATCTCTGACCTGTTTGCCTCTGGCTCGTCCCGTTTGCTTACTGTAAATATTTACCATCCTCTTTATTCTCCATTTGGACTAATTATTATTTCTCCAGAGGCTGGGATGCGATGGATGAAACGTGTTATTGGATGCATGCGGCCGAGAGCAGGGTTTTGGTTTTGAGCCGGCAGCTTCCACCCGACTTCGGTTGAGCTCATTGTTAGGGATGATTGGTGGGTTTTCAGCTGGTAGTGTGCTCTTGTGTTAGTGGTGTTGGCATATTTTAATGCATTATGGTGAGACAGTGGTGAGAATTACGACTTAACATTAGTGTTTACGTTACGTTTACGTACGTTTACACTACGTACGTTACTGGTTTAAGTGCTTTTGATGTCTGTTGGATGGTTTTAAGATTTACCGTCGTAGGTTTTGCGTCTGTTCAGTTTCCGAGAGAAGACGGATTTGACGCTGGGGGAATTCCGTTTTCCGGCTACACACCAAAGCGTCATCCTGAGTCGGGCTACATCACTCCGGACCAGGAAACGATCGATTCCATCTTTCTTGGCTGCCAGGAAAGATTCTCCGGGCTGCGAATGTCACATCCTGAGGTCCATCAATATCCCTTGATGTCGATGGATTATCGTTCGGGTGGCGACATGGACAGACTTAGGAGGGCCGGTGCCGATCTGGTTTTTCCACTTCCGCCGGCAGAGTTTGGGGATTGCGTTCCTTCGCAACAAGTAGAAAGCCCTCCAGATGTGTTTTTTCTCAGGAATAGTGCAGTCTGTGCTTCGAACGTCTCGCTGCAACTCGGACACTCGGGTGACTATGTCCAGTCGATGGGGTCCTATCACCCCCTGCAGCAATCATTTCCAGCTGCCCTTGATACCCGACCGGGGTCAAGATCTTTGGGTAGAGCAATGGGCACCCACTTGGCCCAGCAACTGGGGCCCGGCGTGTCCGCCGCGGGAGTTTCCCTGGTCGAGAACGGACCGCTTGGGCCCTCTACCATCTCGCCGTACCTGGCGTGTGTTGTTCCACCTCCACCACCAATCGGGAGTCTTGGTGACGTGGACAGGTTCCGCTGCAGCCACCCCTTTGCTGCCACCTTTGACATCGTCCCTCCACCGCCCCCAATGCAAGATGTTCTCCCCCCTGGGCAACCGCCACCACCACTAGCTCCTCTTCCACCTTCTTCCTTCCCTCAGGAAATGCAGTTTTCCAACTCTGGAGACCTTCCGTCGCCTACCAGGCTTCCGCCACCTCCAACTCTACCGAAGCTGGTCAAGAAGACCACTGCGCCATTTCCGGATCCGCCAGAACCGTCGTCTCCAAGTGCTCTGCCCTTCAAGGTTAACCTTAAACCGGTCGAGGTCAACCTTAAACCGGTCGGATCGCCGAAGACTCCATCGAAGCCTGCCATGGAAACCGATGGTGCTGCGCCGATCTACGCAGTTCCATGTCGTCTCGACTCCAAGCATTCATCACCTTCTGCCTCCGGAGCCATTCGTGGTGATTCTTTCCGGGAGCCGGTCCATCACTCACCCACTCTGGAGACCACTCTCTTCTCTCCTCTTCCACATCCTCTCCCTAAACCTGCCCCACACCTTCCACCACAGGCGATTTTCCAACCCACCCTGCCTCCTCCACCACCACCACCACCACCACCTGGTCCTCTTCCACTTTCCATCTCTTCCAGCTCTTTGTCTTCCTGTCTGTTGTTCACGTCGCGTCCTCCACCAGTGGTACCTTCGAAGTCCTGGACTCCAGTTCCACCTCCGCCGCCACCTTTTCCAGGCTATGAGGGTAACAGTCGGCTTGTGGAAGAGTCGAAGGGAAGCCCCGCCTCTTCCGGTCTGGCCTCTCATCTGCTGCGCTCAGCTGAACTTCGCTCAGCCGCCGCCAGCAATGGTGAGTCAATTTTTCGTTGACTTGTGTGCGTTGTTTTAGCTGCATTTTTTGTGAATTTAATGTTTGTGTGTGTTGTGGTCTAGTGGTTGGGACACTGGCCTGTTGAAACAGATGTCAGAGGTTCAAGGCCCTGCCAGGAAGGGAAGATATCCCAAGATTTGGTATGCTAGCATCCCAAGGCATCTACTGACGATCTCCTAATGGTAGAGAAGTTTTGAGTAGATGTCTAGAAGTGATGGATGGACAGATGGATGGGTTGGTGGAGGGATGAATGAGTGAGTGAGCGAGTGAGTGGGTGGATGGATGTATTGATGAATGAGTGAGCAAGTATGGGGTGGATGGATGAATGGATGGATGGATGGATTGACGGATGGATGGATGGTTTGGTGTTGGTGGGTGGGTGGGTGAGTTTCGATGGATGGATGGATGGGTTGGTGGGTGGATGGATGGATGGATGGTTGGATGGATGGATGGGTTAGTGGGTTGGTGGGTGGATGGATGGGATGGATGGATGAGTTATTGGGTGGATGGATGGATGGATGGATGGATGGATGGATGGATGGTGGGTGGATGGATGGTGGATGGATGGATCAATGAATGAATGAAGAATGAGTGAGCAAGCATGAGGTAGATGGATGGATGGGTGGGTGGGAGGATGGATGGATGGATGTACGGATGGACTGATGAATAAATAATGAATAAATAATGAATGAATGAATTATTGTCAGTGTTTGTTGCCATCATTATTCACTGAGTGAATAGTTGAATGATTATTGATTATTGATTATTATTAGCTGTTGTTGTTAGCCGGGTGTGGCAGCCAGAGCTGACTAAGACGGAATTCCGTTGTTGCTGACCTAATTAGAGCCAAATCTAATTAGCACGGTTCACTTGTATTCCGAGCAACCTTAATAATTTATCACATCTCAAAGCAGCGAAGCGTGACCATGTAATTATCCCGCGGTGCACGGTCACGGTCTGTTAACCTAGCAGGTGTGTTGCTGGCTGGTAGGCTGGTTTGGGGGCTGGCTCATTTCTTCGCTGGTTGCTGCAGCAGGAAGTGGTCAGTTCTGATTCTAACATATCAGTTGATGCCATTGCAGGTGGTTAGGACAGCTAAGCAGCTTACCTGTGTTAATTACCTGTAAGTATTTACCTGTAGTGTTGTGTCTGTTGACTGGTATGAACTTCTAATGAGTGCTTTTTATATTTTATTTAGTTTTTGATTTATATAGTGAGTAGTTTGTGCTTGACGTTGCTTAAGAACCAGCAGTTAAAGGATTTGCTTAGGGATCTTATGCTGTGACTTACTGATTGAGTTGGTCAGGTTATTGATTTGTTGATTGATTTGTCGATTGAATTGTTGATTGTTTTGTTGATTGATTTGTTGATTGATTTGTTGATTGATTTGTTGATTGATTTGTTAATTGATTTGTTGATTGATCTGTTGGTTGATCTGTTGGTTGATTTGTTAATTGATTTGTTGATTGATCTGTTGGTTGATCTGTTGGTTGATCTGTTGGTTGATCTGTTGGTTGATTTGTTGATTGATTTGTTGATTGATTTGTTGATTGATTTGTTGATTGATTTGTTGATTGATCTGTCGATTGGTCTGTTGATTGGTCTTTTGGTTGATTTGTTGATTGATCTGTTGACTGATTTGTTGATTGATCTGTTGATTGGTCCATTGAGTAATCTGTTGACTGAGTGTTGGCAGCCTGGTGTTTCACGATAGTAGTTATGCTTTTGTGAGTAATTCTCAGTTGAGGCTCCACACTTGGGTTTGAACCCTGGCCACTGCAGTGAAGGTCCAGACTGTTACCTAGTAAGTAATTATGTAATGTATTTGTTAAGAAGCCATACGTCCATCGGCTCAGCAAGGAATCATAGGCATGGACAAAAACACAAACAGTTAAATGCATAACAAAGCAGACAAACAAAGGAAGATGCACAGACGCAAAGACAGACAGACAGCCAGCCACAAAGACAGACGGGCAAACAGACAGACAGACAGCCAGCCACAAAGACAGACGGACATACAGACAGACAGCCACAAAGACAGACGGACAGACAGACAGACAGCCAGCCACAAAGACAGACGGACAGACAGACAGACAGCCAGCCACAAAGACAGACGGACAAACAGACAGACAGCCAGCCACAAAGACAGACGGACATACAGACAGACAGCCAGCCACAAAGACAGACGGACAAACAGACAGACAGCCAGCCACAAAGACAGACGGACATACAGACAGACAGCCAGCCACAAAGACAGACGGACATACAGACAGACAGCCAGCCACAAAGGCAGACGGACAAACAGACAGACAGCCAGCCACAAAGACAGACGGACATACAGACAGACAGCCAGCCACAAAGACAGACGGACAAACAGACAGACAGCCAGCCACAAAGACAGACGGACAGACAGACAGACAGCCAGCCACAAAGACAGACGGACAGACAGACAGACAGCCAGCCACAAAGACAGACGGACATACAGACAGACAGCCAGCCACAAAGACAGACGGACAAACAGACAGACAGCCAGCCACAAAGACAGACGGACATACAGACAGACAGCCAGCCACAAAGACAGACGGACAAACAGACACACAGCCAGCCACAAAGATATGTAACCTACTTTCTTATCACCCATCCAGCAGTCCCGTGGCAATTCGTGTGGGGTCAAACACCTTCTATAGGTGCATCTGTCCCTCCATCTCTCAGTCCATCTGACCGTTCATCTGTCCACTGTCTTGAAACTAATGACTCTAAATGCAGATACCAGCGTGGCCAGAATGCTAACAGACATAATTTGTCTGACAGAGTAGCACACAGGCTGTGTCTTGTTGTGGGGCACAGTAGCCGATTGGTATAACTGTAACAGTTGGGTTTCAAACAGAGCATGCAACCAGACAGACCACTGTAATAAGGTTTGGTGTGCGAGCATTTTGACCACTTTGGTGTCTGGTGTCACAAGTCATTATTTCGAAGAGAATATAAATCAGTGTGTGTCTTGAACTGGAATTTCGTAAGAAGCATATGTTGCAACAAGGTTAACGTGCTACTAAATCATACTTGTCTACGGTTTTGGCGTTGCTGGCGTTGTTCTTTACAACGGGTGTTGTCCACATGTTGTCCAAAAGTTCTTGTCACTCATTTCTTGGTATGGGGTGGATGGATGAGTGGATGGATGGATGGATTGACGGATGAATGGATGGATTGACGGATGGATGGATGGGTTGGTGGGTGGGTTGGTGGGTAGGTGGGTGGGGCGAAGGTGGGTGGGTGGGTTGATGGATGAGTTGGTACACTGATTCAGTGCTCGAATTGAAATCTCGCAGTCAGTGTCGTCTGTTGCTGTTTTAAGATATGCTTCCTAGGTTGAAAATCCGTGAGTACTGCCAAAAATTGTTCAGTTACGGATCAGAATGTTAAAAAAGTTAACAGAACGAAATTAACTGATGTTTAAGGTTAAAAGTTTCAAATGCTTTATGACCGTGGGGTAACAATGCCTAAGTTCAGTTTGGATGACGCATTTGTCTTTGTGCAGAGAAGTCGAATCCTAGTCCTTCGAGTCCTCCTGGGAGTCGGGCGGCACTGATCAGTCAGATCCAGACGGGGATTCAGCTGCGAAAGAGTGCCAACGGTGCCAAGATTCGCCAGACGTCGTCAAACCCAGGTTAGCCTTCGTTCAGTGGAAAATTCGAACCCTCATCGCAGACGTGGAGGGTAGACACTTTGCCAGTTGGCCACTTTGCTCAACGTGCTTTATTAATAATGAAGGTGGTGGTGGTGATGATGATGATGATGATGGTGATGGTGATGTTGATGGTGGTGGTGGTGGTGGTGGTGATGTTGATGGTGGTGGGTGGTGGTGGTGGTGATGTTGATGGTGGTGGGTGGTGGTGGTGGTGATGGTGGTGGTGGTGGTGATGACGATGACGATGATGATGAGTTCTCTGCCGGAAGGCAGGTCCGTTGGCTTTATGCCACCCGGGGATGAGATGAGTGAGGTGGTGTCCTGTTGCCTTCCTCACAGACAACTGTGGGTGAGCAACTTGTCCAAGTGGTTTGAGGCAGATTCGAACCCGCGACCCTCCGGTTACGAGGCACAGACCATACCACTACACCACCGCATCCCATCCTGATAAGGTCATCTAAATAACGAGGGTACTTTCATTTTGACATGTAGCTTTACCATTTGATTAGTGTCTGAAATTATGCCCTGATAGTCTCCACTGTGTCCTCATAGGTGGCGCTGCTGTCAGTTCAGCAGACGAGGTCGACACCACAAGGCGACGAATTGGTGAGGACGCTTTAGGGTTCAGTTGTGGTGGTGGTGGTATTGCTCCTGGTGGAGACGAATTCACAGACGTTGGTAATCTGCGATCAACAAAGACCTCAGGCAGCTCCTCTCCACCTCTCTCGTCAGGTAGGTGTATTCATTAGGTGGATTAATAATATTAGGTGTATTGATTAGGTGTATTAATAATATTAGGTGTATTAATTAAGTGTATTAATAATATTAGGTGTAATAATTAGGTGTATTAATAATATTAGGTGTATTAATTAGGTGTATTAATAATATTAGGTGTATTAGGTGTATTAATAATATTAGGTGTTTTCATTAGGTGTATTAATAATATTAGGTGTAATAATTAGGTGTATTAATAATATTAGGTGTATTAATTAGGTGTATTAATATTAGGTGTATTAATTAGGTGTATTAATATTAGGTGTATTAATTAGGTGTATTAATAATATTAGGTGTATTAGGTGTATTAATAATATTAGGTGTTTTCATTAGGTGTATTAATAATATTAGGTGTTTTCATTAGGTGTATTAATAATATTAGGTGTAATAATTAGGTGTATTAATAATATTAGGTGTATTAATTAGGTGTATTAATATTAGGTGTATTAATTAGGTGTATTAATATTAGGTGTATTAATTAGGTGTATTAATAATATTAGGTGTATTAGGTGTATTAATAATATTAGGTGTTTTCATTAGGTGTATTAATAATATTAGGTGTAATAATTAGGTGTATTAATAATATTAGGTGTATTAATTAGGTGTATTAATATTAGGTGTATTAATTAGGTGTATTAATAATATTAGGTGTATTAATTTGGTGTATTAATAATATTAGGTGTATTGATTAAGTGTATTAATAATATTAGGTGTATTGATTAGTTGTATTAATGATATTAGGTGTATTCATTAGGTGTTTTAATAATATTAGGTGTATTAATTAGGTGTTTTAATAATATTAGGTGTATTAATTAGGTGTATTAATAATATTAGGTGTATTAATTAGGTGTATTAATAATATTAGGTGTATTGATTAGGTGTATTAATGATATTAGGTGTATTCATTAGGTGTGTTAATAATATTAGGTGTATTAATTAGGTGTATTAATAATATTAGGTGTATTAATTAGGTGTATTAATAATGAGAAATAATCCAGGAACTTCTGTAGCGCCACTGTTAATACATCAAGGCATTAGTCAATGATCACTGTTAAGCAAATGGGTGTAAATGTAAATGTTAATGTGTTTCTATAGCGACCGTATGGCCTCGACCCTGCTTATTTTTCAGTGAATTGATAGGGTGAGATTCTTCACCACTACCGCCCGTTGGACTGGGTGCCATGCCATTTAAGGTCCCCGTGCACTGACCCCGTGATTCAAATCTCTGAAATAAGCCGTGATCGGGGCAAAATCTTCATCCTGAAAGGTTTCGAATGGGTCTATAAAAATTTGTTGTTACATTACATTGAAGATTTGACTGTCCAGGATTCGTCCATTGCCGGCTCAAGGGCCTAAAGAAAAGGAGATGAGCGCCTCCGCTACGTCTCAGTTGTGGGATATGGGATACTTTACTTTAAATTCTGTTGATTGAATTAATTAGTCCATATGTTGTGGATTTCCTTTCTTCTGTATTTTCCACTGAAGGCGTTTGTTGTCCTCTTTAGATTCCTCGCTGAGCAGAGACATGTTTCAGCAAGGCCCTAACGAAGTGCCAGTTGGTGAGACTTCATCCTCCTCCTTTTCCTTCTCCTCCTTTTCCTTCTCCTCCGTTTTCTTTTCCTTCTCCTTCTTTCCTTCTCCTGTTTCTTCTCCTTCTTCTTCTCTTGCTTCTGCTCCTACTTCAACTTGTAGCTCGTCTTCTTGTCCAACTCCTGTTCTTCCTTTGCCATCTTTTACCGTTCCATATTCATGTTACTGTTACATATTCATGTTGCTGTTACATATTCATGTTGCTATTACTTATTCATGTTGCTATTACATATTCATGTTGCTGTTACATATTCATGTTGCTATTACTTATTCATGTTGCTATTACATATTCATGTTGCTGTTACATATTCATGTTGCTATTACTTATTCATGTTGCTGTTACATATTCATGTTTCAATTATGTATTCATGTTTCAATTATGTATTCATGTTGCAATTATGTATTCATGTTGCAATGATGTATATATTGTCGTTCCCAGCCGCACAAGTATCTTAGGACTTTGGCCAACGAAATTTCTAACTGAATGGAGATAAACAAACGTAGAATGGCGAACATGTGTGCATTTTCGTACGGCAGCATCTGGCCGGCCGCTGGTCAGTCTGTCTGTTTTTCTGCCACTGCGGTGGTCGATGTCGGGATCCGCAACACTTATGATGCACGTGGTGACGGTTGACAACATCTGCCCGAGCTTTTGCGGCTGGGAGCCCACCCACGGTGACTACCCACCGAGCCCACCCACCGAGCCCACCCGCTGTGACCGTTAGCCGTCGTCGGTATGCGAGTGAGTCCAAGATGTGCGACGATTTCTTCTTGTCGAGAATGTCCGCGGTCGTCAAACTGATCGGTGTATTATGTAGCAACACACTGGATGTTGTGCAATTATTTTTTTGCAACGGTTGCTGAACTTGTTGTCGGTTGTTCCGGTCGAGAACCTCCGTTGCACATCGAGCAGAGTCCAGAGTTAGCATCTTTTTGGTGGTTGCACACTTTTTGGACACTGGAAACGGAGTACAGCTCGTTTTTAGATGCTGGTCCAGCTTGTTTTGGATTCCGAGAAATGTGATCCATTTTGGGCATTTGGTAATTTTAAAAGCTTCACCATTTTTTGGGTTCGTGGTAATTTGGTCCAACTTGGTTTGATTTTTGGTCAGACTTTGGGATTTTGGTAATCCCACTTACCGGTATCTCTGTTTTTGATTGTCCTGGTCCAATGCTGTTCAATTTTTGGTAATTCTGGTCCAAGCTTTTGCTTTTTGGTTATCCTGTCCAACTCTTTGGTGTGTGGTTATCCTGGTCTAACGCTTTGTTTTTTGGGTATCCTGGTCTAACTGTGTGGTTTTTGGTTATCCTGTCCAACTCTTTGGTGTGTGGTTATCCTGATCTAACCCTTTGTTTTTTGGGTATCCTGGTCTAACACTGTGGTTTTTGGTTATCCTGGTCCAACTCTGGTTTTGGGTATCCTGGTCCAACCCGTAGTTTTTGGTTGTCCTGGTCCAACCAGACCACTTGGTTTTTGGTTGTCTTGGCCACCCATTTGGTTTTTGGTAATCCGGATCCAACACTTTTTCATTTTTGATAATCTCAGTTCAAGCCTTTTTGCTTTTTGGTAAGCTTCGTCCGACTCTTTTATTGCAACGCTGCGTAATATCTTTGAGACAACGGCTTTGTCATGAGTGGCACAAAGTTGGAGACAGCTCGAGAGATGGATAGTGCAAGCGTGAGCGAGTGTGATGATCGGGATAGCGCGATCGAAACAGAGAGCAACTGCTCGATCGAAGAGACTGCTGCTAAGATCGAAGTGGTTTTACGACGGAATTTGAAGCTTGATCTTGCCGATACGGCAAAAATTGAAGAGGAAACTGTATTTGGTGAGTTGGCGTGGTTGCGTTTTGGGTGTTTTAACACTGGGTGTTTTGTTCATATCCAATTTTGTCAGACAAAATTGGGATTTGAGCTCAGGTTATGCAATGGTTTAGTGGCTTTGACCTTGGGATTCGTTCATTGCTGGCTCAAAGGCCTAAAAAAAAGGAAATGAGTGCCTCCCCTACATTTCAATATGTAACGTGGAGGCTTTACTTACTTACCACCCTTGTATGTAAGTACTTTATGTTGCGATACCTTACATTTCCTCCCTTACTTAATGCATCATACCATAACCAAACCTTTTATACAAGCCTGTCTCTCCGTCTGACTCCTGGATCTTGACCTGGAACCGGATCCTTTTGCCTATTGATTTTGTTTTGACTGAGCGCCTGTGAATAAGCTGGTCCCCGCGGCACTGCTTTCGTTGGGCGCTGTAGAAATCTCTGAATTACGATTACGATTACATCTTACAGTACCTGACCTTGCCTTTCTTGGATTACATTACACTGCCATATCTTACATTTCCTACCTTACTTACTTCACCCTAACACATCATACTTGACCTTTTTCAGTCTGGTATTACCCTACCTGCTTCTCTTGTGCAGCTTAGTCGTATGTTTGCATCTATGTTTGTGTCCTTGTGGTAGATATCACCAAATTGCCTGGCTACCAAGAAATCCCGCCAAACTGTCCGACCTGGAAGCGAGCGCTCATTGAGAAGAAAAACAAGCAGCTGGAAGAAGATGCAGTGGTTAGTTGCCCAAACATCCTCCTCTGCACTCAAACATCCTCCTCCCAACCCAAACATCCTCTTCTGAACCCACACAGCCTCCTCCAAAACCCAAAAAACACCCTCCTCCAAACCCAAACATCCTCCTCCAAACCCAAACATCTTCCTCCAAACCCAAACATGCTCCAGCAAACCCAAACAGCCTCCTCCAAAACCCAAACAGCCTCCTCCAAACCCAAACAGCCTCCTCCAAACCCAAACAGCCTCCTCCAAAACCCAAACATCCTCCTGCAAACCCAAACAGCCTCCTCTGCACCCAAGCATCCTCCTACAAAACCCAAACGTACTTTTTTATTAATATTCTTTTTTCCCCGAGGTACAGATGATCTCTTGGAATTTAAAAGGTTTTGGAAGATGAGGAACAGCATCTGGAATGGCTGCAGTCCAGCACAGAGAATGTGCTACGGAAAGCAACTGCATTGAAGCGTTGAATTATTATTGTTATTATTATCATTGTCTTTTTCATCATCATCATCATCCTCATCATCATCATCGTCATCATCATTATAAAATTACTATATCTCCTGCTCTAAGTAAGTAAGTAAGTAATGCATTTGTTAACACGCCATATGTCCATCGATTGAGCGAGGAATCGTAGGCGTGGGTGGGTTACATGTCAGACAACAAAAGCAAGACGATACAGATAGGTCTTTAGCCGCTTTACGAATGTGTCTAGCGAGATATTGTCGTGAGTAATGTAAACAGGAAGGCTATTCCAAATGGCTGGTGCTGAGTTGCTGAATCCGCGTCGTGAGAAATCAGACCGAAAGTCTCTGATGTCAGGGAAAGACAGAAGGTTTTGTGTAGCTGATCGCAGAGACCTGGATGGTAGGTAGCGATGTAAGGATGATGACAGGTAAGCTGGTTGATTGGTCGAGAGAGTCTTGCGTGTGAGGAGAGCTATCTTGTAAGTGATTCTGGAAATGACAGTCAGCCAATGTAGATTTACCAGTACAGGAGTGACGTGGTCAAACCTTCGGGTTCCTGTCACCAGACGGGCTAACGAGTTTTGGACGCGTTGCAGTTTGGCGATGTTAGACTTTGTAGTACCATACAGCAGCGAATTACAGTAGTCGAGTTTTGCTCTGACTACACTATCACTCTGACTACATTATTAACCTCATTTATTCATTTGGGTATCTCTGCCCCAAAATATAACTTGTTTTACCCAAAATTATGCCCATTTCTAGCTATAAGGAGATGATTTTACGCTGATAATAACATTTCTACCCCGAGTAAGCCCCTCTTTGTGCCCATGGTCTGCTTCCTAAGGAAGCTAGACTTCTTTTTCACCTGTTCATCATGTGCAGGACAAAGGTCTCTTCTGTGGTCTGCACTCCAACGATTGCGGTTTCGCACCTGCTGAGTGGACTCTTTGTAATGACCACAGACAAGTTGTTGACAGATGCTTGGTTCAGATTTAAAGACGTTGTGCACATAATAAGTGCAATTATATTAAAATTAAATATATGATAAAATTATATTAAAATTAAATAAATGATAAAATTATATTAAAATTAAATAAATGATAAGATTACATTAAAATTAAATAAATGATAAAATTATATTAAATTAAATAAATGATAAAATTATATTAAAATTAAATAAATGATAAGATTACATTAAAATTAAATAAATGATAAAATTATATTAAATTAAATAAATGATAAAATTATATTAAATTAAATAAAATATTCGCCTGTCCATGGATGTGTTGCCGTGAAGCTCGTCTTTTTCGCAAGGTTGCTTCTGCTTTGCAGCGCGAGATGCTGACGAAGAAGCAGGAGGAAGAGAGATGGAGGGACATCCCAGAGTGGAAGAGGAGTCTCATCATCGAAAAGGAAAAGAAGAAACTGGAGGAGCTCGTATGTGACGTACTCTTGGAACTGGATGATGACATATATGGGAATGCAGGGCGATGATTATGATGATGATGAGGATGATGATGATGATGATGATGATGATGATGATGATGATGATGATGACGACAAGCATTGATGACGATATGATGATTATGAGGATGTTGAGTGGTGGTGGTGGTGGTGGGGTGATGGTGATGGTGGTGTTAATGGTGTTTCTTGTTGGTGGTGTTAATGGTGGTGGTGGTGGTGGTGTTAATGGTTTTCTGGTATTGGTGGTGGTGATGTTAATGGTGGTGTTAATGGTGGTGGTGGTGTTAATGGTGGTGGTGGTAATAATGGTGGTGGTAATGATTATAATAGTGATGGTACTGAAGTGCTGACCAATTTGAAAACTATTATTACTATTATTATTATTATTTATTTATTATTATTAATTTTTTAATGGCTAGCTTAGCCTTTGAAGGCTATTATCAGTAGAGTTAGTGACCGCTTACCTTTCATTACCTGATCGATTCTACCTTTCCAGGCTCCATACCAGGCCGAGCGCAAGAGACAGGAGGGCGAGATGGAGCGACTCCAGTCTCTTCCAGAATGGAAACGTAACCTCATCGTCAAGAAGCGTGGAGACAACGCCTGAGTCCGACGTCGGCCAAACAAACTTGTCGAAATTGGAAAACGCTTAGAATTTGGAAAAACGATTAAAAGCATGCGCCTGTGGTGACATCTTGTGTTAGAAAACCTTCTGCTGAACTTCTGTGTTCGTTTTCGCCTGCGAAACTTTTTGCGTTTGGGAAATTTCCGTGGAATCGCAGCGAGTGTGCTATGCCTGCCGCATTATCTGTTTATTTTTTGTTCGAATTGTGTTGAAATTTACATTTATGTGAAACGTGTGGCTTAATTCGCATATTTTTAATATGTCTAGATTTTGTTTGCATACTTTGCTTATGCAGAATGAGGCTAATCTGCATATTTGCATGCATAAGTTGCCAAATCTGCATAAATGTAGTGTGTGCGTTTTGCCTAATTTGCATATGTTGAATATGCATGATTTGTCTGATTTGCATACATTTGGTATGCAAATTTTAATGACCTGCATAGTTTATATGCGCATATTGTCAAACCTCCCATTCTTTTCTGCATAATTTGCCTAATCTGCATATGTTAAATATGCGTAATTTGCCTCATCTGCATAACATTTGATTTGCATAATCACTGCTAGTTCGCCTGTTACGATTTGATTAATACACAAACGGTTGAAGTTAATCGACTTTCTCGCTCTAATCATAATATGCAAACGATATACACGTTTTGAAGATATGAATATTTTGGATGCCACTTTGGGCATTTTTTGCCTACTTACTTCTTTGCAGAGGAGCACAATAGTTTATTTATTGACATTTTTCTAGTAAAATCAGCCGGAAATAATTCACGGCGTTGTACTATACCATTGGTGCCTCTCAAGAAAATGATTTCTACGCGGGGTGGGTGGTGTACGGCTGGGAAGGGGCTTTCCCACTCCGTAGTTTTCATAACTTCCCTGGGTTATGGGTTATCCCCCCACTGAGATGAATGTGCCCATTCATTTCGTTTTGACCCTACTTTTTCCAACCGTGTACTGCACCCTGGCTTTGTTTGTGTGCTTGGGGTACGGGTTGGAGGTTGACTTGTGGTTACCTCATGAATTGTTACTTATTTTTGTCGATTTTAGTGTATGGCACCTTATTGTACATGGCACTCTTTTGTGCATAGCACTTTTTCATTTGTGGCACTTTTGCACTTGTGGCACCATTTCTGTGATGGCACTACCCACCTGATATGGCACCATTTCTGTGATGGGGCTACCCACCTAATATGGCACCATTTCTGTGATGGGGCTACCCACCTGTTATGGCACCATTTCTGTGATGGCACTACCCACCTCATATGGCACCATTTCTGTGATGGGGCTACCCACCTGTTATGGCACCATTTCTGTGATGGTGCTACCAACCTTAAATGGTTTTCCTCTTTGAGTGTTTAGCCTTTGATTCCCGGCTCCTTCTCACTCGACCATTCATTCCACAACCATTCATTCATTCACTCAGTCATTCAGAGTATTTATATACCGCCCTGAGGTGATCTCAGACTGGCAAAGCCTTGACAAAATAGACCAGTTTTGAAGAATTGGTAATTGACGCACGTAACGTATCAGGCAAGAGGAAGGAAGAGTCATTGGCCGTTGTAAAATGAGTTTTTTGAGTAGATGCTTTAGTCGGCACTATATAAATTAGGAATTTTATTGCGTTACAGTTTGCAGTGAACAGTTTTTGAATATATTTAACGTTATCATTTTTGCTTTGAGTGGCTGTTTTACCAAATTAAGGGAGAAGTGTGTCGAGGAAATTCTGTGGCGCCGACTGTGTTCTGATTGTGGCCGGTTTGTTTTGCTGTTTTCTCTAGATTAGAATTGTTAGCAACGGTGTTGTAGTTTTAAAACGTGGCGATTGATGAAGTGTCTAACGGTTTCTACGGAAACGGTGTCTATGGAGATGGTTTCTGTGGATGTTTCAGGGGTTTTTTTTCTGCGTAACTCGAAAGGTGGTGTTTGAAGACATGTCGCAAAGATTTCTGGCGTTGTTTAGACTGTTTCGTGATATGGTTATGCTTCAGAATACTCAGCTTGTAACAGATGCAATAAGATAGTTTAAAAGAATTGGGTAGAGTTATTGATTTAGTTGGTTTGGAAAAATGCATTGTTTAAAAAGACTGAAAATTGTTTAAAAGGCAATTTCAATATTCATGAGTTGATTTGCTTTAATTAAAAGACTTCTTGTACAGCTTACAGTAAGGTTTCACATATTTTCCATGCGTTTCGGAAAGGACTAAACTTAAATAATAAGTTATAAAAATTATTATTTTTGTTATTATTTGGTTGGTGTGTATTTTGTGTCCGTGCCAAAAAGTTTAGTCGATTACGGATTACTTAATTTTCTCATCTATGTTGTCTTTTGTCGTGTGTTTCTCGTGTCTTTGTATTTTTATCCTTAATTTGTAATCAAAAGCACAAGATTTTTTGATCCACCTGTATTGGATTTTCACAGTTTAGTCAGACTTGTTATTTTTTAGATTATTTGTCCGACTTTTAATATCAGTATTTGATAGCTTGATGTTCTGAGATTTAAGTTATTCACTATGTTATTCACTAATTAGTATTTTTAATATTATAATTGGTGTCACGATTCCTAGTCTTGCCCCAACTGCCACTCGTATCATCTCTTTGGATTATCGCCTTAATTAATGTTATTATGATTCCTGTAAAGATCTCGGGAAATGTATGTAATGGTAGAGACGTAAACATACCACTTTACTGAAACATACCAGTTTTGTTTTGAATAACGTTTTGTGTTTGTGGTATATACCACTTTTGAAAACATACCAGTTTCTGTTGTACTTACCAGGTAATGTGTGGAGAACAGCACTCACTTTTTTAAAAAGAACAGTGTGTGGTACATACCTTTTGTGTTATACATACCACTTTGCATGGTACATACCACTTTAATTGTATGGTACTTGCCATTTTGTGTTAAACATACCTGCCGTACTGTGTGGTTCGTACCACTTCACGTGCATTCCGCTGGCGCTTTGTGTAGTACATGTCACTGCATGGCACATACCTCTTTCTGTGCTTCATACCACTTTGTGGTATATTGTCTCATCGAAATCAAACAAATGCCTCATATTTTTGGGTGCTTTTTTCGCAGTTTTTAGCCGAGTTTTTTTGTTTGAAGTTGCAAACTGCCTTGCTGAAGAGTTCGACGTGTTAGCTGTAGTCGATATAGTCTGTGCTACGTAGCGTATAATTTTCTTTGGCATGTTGCAGTTATGTAGCTCTAGAATTGTTTGTTGTTAAACGACGTGACAGTCGCTTTGGGAAGAAGAATTCTGAAGTTTTCAGCAAAATTTCTGTTTACAAGACTTATGGAATACAGATGCAGTATTTAATAATAATAATCATGATGACAATGACTGATGATCATAATAATAATAATAACAAACTATAGTAGTAGTAGTAAATAATAATAACAATAGTAATAATAATAATACTAAGAATGATAATAATAAAAATAATACACCTACAATTCCTCGCTAACCCGATGGACACTTTGTGCATTAACAAATGTCTTACTTACTTTAATAGTAGTTGTAATAATAAAAATAATATTAGTAATGATAATAATAATAATGATTACAACAATAATTGTAACAACAATAACAGTAATAATGATAATAATAATGATTTTTATTAGAATTCTGAACTACATTAGTTTTCTGAAAATATTGCTGTATAAACTGTAGGTGGCAACATTACAGTTTATGATGTCTTTACATTACACTTGCTTTACATCGAGTGTAAAGAGACTTGTTTTTGTTCGTAGTTGTTTTTTTTGTTTGTGTTTTTCTTTTGCGTAGAATGTTACGTAGTCTGTCTCTCATTTCTTTCGTTGGTGGAGATTTTCTTCGTTAAGTTATTTCATTGTCCTGTTTTCTGATCAGATGTTTGATGTGTGACCTGATTAAAACGTCTGTCAAAAGTTTGTCTTATTCTGTGGTATTGGTAAATTTATATAGCACCTCATTAATCGTAATTGTAATATCGAGATTTATACAGTGCCCAACGAAAACTAAGTCGCGGGAAACAGCTTATTCACAGGCGCTCAGTCAAAACAAAATCGACAGGCAAAAGGGTTCGGTTCCAGGTCAAGATCCAGGAGTCAGACAGTCGGACGGCTACGGTGGATGGTGTTTTAAATTGAAGCGAGAAGAGAGACAAAGGGAAGAGGAAGAATCAGCATAAGACTGTTGGAAAAGAAATGTTTTCAGTCTTGAGTGAAAGACCAGTGCAGAAACTGAGAGGTGAAAATTTATTTATTTCTGCATTTATTAAGCGCTACTATATGATGACTAAACATAAATCGATGTCACCGAGCAAGTGTGAGTGCAGGACTAGCTCAAGGTCCATAAACAGTAACCGTCTAACGGAAGGCTCGAACCCCTACTCTCCGCGTTAAAAGCCGAGCACTATATTCTATCGAATACCGTGACCTACTTACTAGCCGGGCGCTCTATCCAATTGGCTACCATGACCTACTTACTAGCTGAGCGCTCTATCCAATTGGCTACCATGACCTACTTATTAGCTGAGCGCTCTATCCAATCGGCTACCGTGACCTACTTACAAGCCGAGCGCTCTATCCAGTTGGCTACCATGACCTACTTACTAGCTGAAAGCTCTATCCAATCGGTTATCGTGCCCCACACAAAATGTCTGGTAAACAAAACAATTGTACCGTTTACAACACCATATCACAGCCATACGTTTAAAATAAGTTGCATAACAGCGTCCGATCACAACAGTCTGCTTATTTCCTGTGATTTTGTCTAAGAGCTACATTAGTGTCTGCTCTCAGCTGATTTTTGCAATCGTTTTCTGCCTAATCAAACCCTGTCTGCCTGTCGATTTTGTATTGACTGAATGCCTGTGAATGAGCTGATTCCCGCGACTTAGCTTTCTTAGGCGCTGTAGAACTCTTGACCTTACGATTAAGATTACGATTGTATATCAATTCTTAGAATCTTAAGCTTATTGTGATCAAGTTAAATAAGAAAGAAAATCCAATTCATTGTAGTAAACGCTATAGGATAAACAAAGACATTCTATTTGTTGACTCTAAAATGATATCCATCTCTTGCTTATGCGCTATATAAATTGTAACTTATCTTATTAAATTAAACTTATTAAACTGTATCTTATCCTGATTCCTCTTCTTCCTCTTATCTGTCTTGCAGCTCCGATTGCAAACACCACCCACCTTAGCCGTCTGACTGCCTGCATACCTGTCTGCCTGCCTGACTCTTGGATCTTGACCTGGAACCAAACCCTTTTGCCTATCGATTTTGTTTTGACTGAGCGCCTGTGAATAAGCTGGTTTCCACGACTTAGCTTTCGTTGGGCGCTGTAGAAATCTCGAGATTACGAGTACGATTACGATTATTAGGGAAACAGCGTAGGGCCTCAGATGGGGAAAAACGGAGCGTTTTTTGTTTATTAGACGTTTTTTGTAGAAATCTGTTCCGACATTTCCTTGTTATCGGTTTCTTTTTAGTTTAGATTGGTCGTTAAAAGCTGTTGTTATTGTAATATTTATGACCGATTTGAGGTTTGGTTCAATCGCTATCTGCCACGTACGCCATCAATTGTTTGCTAATCGTTTCTTTCATTATCGCTCATTCAACCGGGAAGGCTTTTAAAAGTTTGAATAATCGTTCTTTGTGTAGATAATCTGTGATCACAGGAATCTGAAGATTTTTAAGGCTGGTAAACATAACCGATTTCCTTAAGTCGGTGTTTTTGTGTTGGCATATGGGATAAACCCCGCCCTCTTCGCTGCATCCCGACACAATACCATTTCAAAGTTCACTGTGTTTTCAGATCTACAAGCAGAACGATCCGCCAGTAGAGTTGGCACAGTTCGCAAAACTGTGTGGCCGAATCTGTCGTTATTTGGTTGTGTAGTTGTTGTAACCTTAGTAAAATTTAGGATTTTCGGGTGCAGGTTTTGCGAGCAGGAGAGCGAATGGTTCTCGTTTATGTAGAGCCTTTATAGTTCGTCTTTTTCTTCGATCTTTTCATCATAAAACAAAATCGGTGTGATCTATCATCTCTTTGTCCGTTAGAATCTGTGTTATTAATCATTTATTAAGTAAGTAAGACATTTGTTGACATGCTGTGCATCCATCAGCTGGGCAAGAAATTTATTAATGTTGTAAACTGTTGAATATACACTAGTGTCTTTAGCTGTATTTATTTAATATTCATGCTTTACCCGTTAATTTTTCACAATTCGCATGACATGCACTGCATTAAACTTTGTGACTATAGTGTGTCATTTAAATTTTGCGTCGGTAAATAAATCATGAGCCTTGCCTGACTTGTATTCTTCAGCCACACTCTTAACAGTGTCTGCAGAGAGGAGACACTAGTGTGTCCCGATGCTCACTGTTATTAACTGTAAAAGCACATTGAGAAAGTATTATGTTTGATCACTGAACTAAATTGTTCTTAAAAGGCGCTCTATAAATGTTTAGATTCACGTACATCATCTTGTTTGATGTTACTATTTTTATGGCAACACCGATGAGAGTTTACGGATACAATTATGATTACACTTGGTTATGATTTGATTATAATTATATATTAAACATTGCTTTGATTTAGGCTATGAAAGGGTTTAAGTGGCTGGCGTTGTTTCTGTGTCTTCTCGTTGCGGAGATCGAACCCAAATCCAAGTCTGTGACGGTAAATCTTGACGCAAAATGGAAATCAACACCGATCATGCTTGAGGCTAGGTACGCTGAACTTCCATTGTTCTCAGTGTAATGCAATGTAAACGTAATGGTAATTAAATGTAATGTAATGTAAATGTGATTCTAATGCAATGCTAATGTAAATATAATGCTAATATAATGTTAATGTAATGTAATGCTAATGTAAATGTAATGCTGATGTAATGTTAATGTAATGCTAATGTAAATGTAATGCTAATGTAATGTTAATGTAATGCTAATGTGATGTTATTGTAATGCTAATGTAATGCTAATGTAAATGTAACACTAATTTAATGTTAATGTAATGTACATGCTAATATTATGTAATGCTCATGTAATGCTACTGTAAATGCAATGCTAATGTAATTGTAATGCTAATGTAAATGTAATACTAATGTGCTACATCTAATGACTTAATACTTCTGCGTTTCTTTCAGTGAGTACTTGGCCAAAGAAAGCAATGACCTTTTCTGGAGCTTTGTGGATCCAATCACACACATGGAACTCTCCTACCTCGACTGTGAGTCAAACAGTCACACTAATATTGCCATACTTTAATTAACTCGAGTCGGACAGTCTGAATACTGTTGCCATACTTTAATTAACTCGAGTCAGACAGTCTGAATACTGTTGCCATACTTTAATTAACTCGAGTCGGACAGTCTGAATACTGTTGCCATACTTTAATTAACTCGAGTCGGACAGTCTGAATACTGTTGCCATACTTTAATTAACTCGAGTCGGACAGTCTGAATACTGTTGCCATACTTTAATTAACTCGAGTCGGACAGTCTGAATACTGTTGCCATACTTTAATTAACTCGAGTCGGACAGTCTGAATACTGTTGCCATACTTTAATTAACTCGAGTCGGACAGTCTGAATACTGTTGCCATGCTTTAATTAACTCGAGTCGGACAGTCTGAATACTGTTGCCATACTTTAATTAACTCGAGTCGGACAGTCTGAATACTGTTGCCATACTTTAATTAACTCGAGTCGGACAGTCTGAATACTGTTGCCATGCTTTGATTTTTAAACGTTTGTATTCTATAAAAAGCGAGACAATGATTGATCTGGATTTAGATAATGATTGATCACAGAAACTATAATCTGTAGTGTATAAATAATGTATGTATGTAATCTCTGGTTTTAGATAATGAACTGTATACTTTTGGATAATGATCGATATGGTTTTAGATAATGAATGGTATGGTTTTAGATAATGATCGATCACAGTATGATCTCATCCTGGAGATCGCCGGATCTCTCTTATCGCCATTCCAGCTGAACTTACTTAAGTTCGCTCTGTCGCTTCGGATGTATTCACCAACCATCGAAATGTACAACCAGGTGGATAACAATTATAAAAAGTTAAAATGATAAAACTATAAAACAATTATAAAAAAATTAAAATTAAAAAAATGCAGTTAAATAGAGCAGCCAATAAATATAAAATTAACAAAGAAATTAATTGAATATGTGAAAAGTAAAAGATTAATTAAAGAATTATGAAACTAAATGTGTAAACAAATAAACTTATTTGCTAATTTATTTCATGCTTTTGGCCATATCTCTGACTTCTGTATCAGGAATTGCACTGGCTGACTATTCAGAAGTTTATCGAATTCAAAATTCTGGATCTTGTGTGTAAATATGTAACTGGATGTGTCCCACGCTACCTCAGGGAGCTTTGTGTTCTGACCTCCTCTATCCCTGGCCACAGATTGCTCTGTTCCTTGGTCCAGGGTGACCTGTTTGTCCCGTTGGTTCGAACAGCCATGGCTCAGTGCTGAAGTTTTGCTGTAGTCAGCCCTACTTCTTGGAATAGTCTGCCTGGTGACTTTCAACATGAGCTTCTTTCAATTCCTCCCTTTCTCTTCCGCAAGCGCTTGAAGACCATTCTGTTCCCCAGTGGCTCTGGGTTGTCCGGCCCAAAGCTCCTTTGATGAGTTTATCTTGAGTGTGGCGCTTATCGTAATCGTAAATTTGTAAAGCGCCTCTTCAAGGTAGCCTCATCAGAGGTGCTCCCGGCCCATCGTCCCAGAACTGGGAAATAATACGGTCTTCAAGCGCTTACGGAAGAGGGAGGGGAGAGGGAGAGACGCTCCCGTCAAAGGTCGACAGGTCATTCCAGAAATTCTTATAAATTTTCGATTACGATTACGATCCTTGGCAGAGAAGACTCTTTTGTTTGAATCACAGATACCTCGTTAGATTACTTTACGCTGAATTGGTTTACATGATTTCAGATTGCCCACGACAGGCGTCCGCCAGCGCATTGTGAAGCGTTTGTCGAAATCAACAGCCTCGTTACATGCGAGATATACGCAATCAAAGCTTTCGTCGACCTTGCTAAGAACCAGTCAGTCGAGTTTTTAGTTGAGATGTTGATTTGTAACTCTCTTCTTTCTCCTCCACCACCCCCTCCTCCTCATCGTCCTCCTCCTTCTGCTCCTCCTTCTCCTCCTCCTCCTGCTTCTCATTCTCATCCTCCTCTTCCTACTCCTCCTCCTTCTCCTCTTGTTTCTTATCGTTTATAGCCCTACTTTCCTACTCCTCATTGTCTCCTACTCCTCAACTCCTACTCATCTTCCCCTACTCATACTTCTGCTTCTCCCCTACTCCTCAACTCGTCTTCCCCTACTCCTACTTCTGTTTCTCCCCTACTCCTTGACTTCTACTCATCCTCCTGTGTTCACACTGCTAATCCTCCCTATTCATCATCCTCCCTTACTCGAGCTTCTCTTCCTCGACTGGTCATCCTCCTGTACTAATCCAGTTCCTGATACTCATCAACTCTTATCCTCTTCCTCTGTTAAACTTCCTCATTTTCCAGTACTCTTCTGATTCATCCTCCCCACTCCCCAACTCCTCCTCCTGTTCTAGTTCTCCTCCTCCTGTACTCTTACTTTTCCTACTCTGGGCAAAATACAACAAAAAATAGTAGTTATTCTGCAGTACCCTTTTGAGATACTTAAAAAATACTTAAGTACTTAAGTGTCTAAATGCATACATGTGTACATAAAACAACCTCTCAGGGACGCTCGTAATCCTCTTCCTACTTCTTTTGCTACTGTATTCATCAGGAAAAATGCAATAGAGGATTAGTTTACTGTGTCTTCTCTTCTCTTCTCTTGTCTTCTCTTCTCTTCTCTTCTCTTGTCTTGTACCATCCTTGAGCCGAGGATTGGCTGCACCACGGACGATTACAAAGCACCTTTCTTACAGGTCAAAACCGCTGGTTATCAAGAACGACCATTATTACAAGGGCATCAAGGATCGCGACGTGCTCGTTATTCTGTACGCCCAGCTTGGAACGAATCAGTTCAATGAATGGCACGCGAAACTGTCCAGCTTAGTAGATGCCGGATCAATCTCCTACATCTTGCGCCACTACGTGAAGGTTAGTATCTCCTGCTAGATCTGTCTTCTTCTTCTCCTTCTTCTGGTTCTCTGCTGTCAGGCAGGTTCAAACGTCCGATGATGCCACTCCTCTCGATGCTGAGCTTCTTCTTTCAGCCTGCAGTCGAGGCCATACGGTCACTATAGAAAAACGTGAACATTTATATTAAATTAGTACTTTTTGCTAAAATGTAATGTATCCCATATATCAAAAGTGAGACGTATGGAGGGGCACTCATTGCCTTTTCTTTAGGCCCTTGAGCCAGCAGTGGACGAATCCCAAGGTCCTGGACACGGGGCCATTGCATCGCAGGACTTGGCATTTGCTTCTCAGCTGGTACAAAATTATAAAAACTAAATTAAACTGAGTTCCCTTCAAGCTCCAAGGTTTGAACCTAAAGGTTGAATAAAAGATCACAGTTACAGGTTGTTCACGCACAGCTGCTCTGTCACCAAATAGTAGAATTTGGTAATAATATAAATATAAATGTTCACGTTTTTCTATAGTGACCGTATGGCCTCGACCCTGCTCAGTTTTCGGTGAGTTATTCGGGTGAGATCCTTTGCCACTGCTGCCTGTTTGAATGGGCGCCATGCCATTCATGGACCCCATAAATATACACGTTTTTCTGGAGTTTTACCTCGACCCTGTATGTTCCTCAGTGAATTGATCGGGTGAGATCCTTCACCACTGCTGCCCGTTTTAATGGGCACCACACCATTTAAGGTCCCTGTGTATGGACCGTGCTAGGAAGTAAACAACAAGACTTACAATGTGCTGGTCTTGTGTCCAAGACCTTGAGATTTATCTAGATCCAGCATCGGGGCCTTAGAGCAGAAAATGGAACATTTTTTGCATTATTTTGATGAGTTTTGGGTGATTTTATATATATTTGTCCATAATTTTACATATTTTTGCATAGTTTTCCATAATTTTGCATAATTTTACATATTTTTGCATAGTTTTCCATAATTTTGCATAGTTTTCCATGTTACTTGGTTGCTTTGGCCATGAAAGATCGGAAGTTTGTTATTGTTGGCAGAATCCAGTTGATAAGAAGGTTCGGCTGTCTGGATATGGAGTCGAATTGGCCATCAAGAGTACGGAGTACAAGGCGAAGGATGACACCAAGGTTGATGGTAGGGCACGAATCTATACGGTTTTGCTTGGTTTTACATAGTTTAGCATTATTTTACATAGTTTTACACGATTTTACATAATTTTATGTAATTTAGTTTAGCATAATTTTGAATATTTTGCATTATTTTGATAAGTTTTGCATAATTTTATATATATTTTTCCATAATTTTACATAGTTTGCATAGTTTCATATAATTTTGCATAATTTTCTGTAGTTTTCCATAGTTTTCATTAGGCTTTATAGGCATCAAGTGTCGAACTTGCATTTCCTTAAATTCTTTTTACTGTTGGTTCAAGACCTTAAAATATGAAACCGATTACATTTATATATTTATATCTGTGTAGCAGCTTTTAAGAAATCTTTGAAACGTAAGCTGAGACTGTTTTTATGTTGTCTGTTTTGCGGAGCAGGAGACAGAAGCAAAGCCGTTGAAGAGGACGACGGAACCGAAGACGAAGTTCAAGGCTTCGTCTTCACAAAACTGAAGTAGGGCTTTTTCAGTAAAGCATCAGATGTAATGTAATATAATATAATATGTATTGTAATATGTAATTATAAATGTTGTTGTAATTTGAGATTTATAAAGCACCTCTTAGAGGATAAACTCAACAGAGGTGCTTCCAACACAAAAAAGTAAATTCACTGTTAAAAAGTAAAATCACTGTTAAAAAGTAAAATCACTGTAATGTAATATGTAAATGTAATATGTAATGTCTGGCTAGATGCACCTTTTACCAACAATTGAAAACTGTTCTCTTTCATCGTGGCTGGATGGGGAGCGCCTCTGGGTATAGAACTTTAAGGGGCGCTGTATAAATGCTCTGGATGAATGACTGTCAAAGATGTGTCTTAATTTTAGCTGAAAATGTTTCTCATGCGTCTGTCGGAACTGCTCGAGTTTCAGTGGAAGATTCAATGTGGTTGGTAGGTTTGAATAAAGGTGATTGGTGTTGATGTGTTTGATTGGTTTCTGAAGGGAGCTTCATCCGGATCTGAAGGACAGCCTGACCGAGTTCCGACAGCACCTCGTCGATAGCACGAGTGATCTGGCTCCGCTCAAAGTCTGGCAGTTGCAGGGTATGAATCACTTGTCAGAAGTTAATTCAATGGCTCAGGTTTAACTTTTATTATTAATTAACTCAAGTTTCACTTTTATTATTGTTTGGCTCAATTTTAACTTTTATTAATATTTGGCTCAGGTTTAACTTTTATTATTATTTGGCTCAGGTTTAACTTTTATTATTAATTAACTCAAGTTTCACTTTTATTATTGTTTGGCTCAAGTTTCACTTTTATTATTATTTGACTCAAGTTTAACTTTTATTATTATTTGGCTCAGGTTTAACTCTTATTATTATTTGACTCAAGTTTCACTTTTATTAATATTTGGCTCAGGTTTAACTTTTATTATTATTTGACTCAAGTTTAACTTTTATTATTATTTGGCTCAGGTTTAACTTTTATTATTATTTGGCTCAAGTTTAACTTTTATTAATATTTGGCTCAGGTTTAACTTTTATTATTATTTGGCTCAAGTTTAACTTTCATTAATATTTGGCTCAGGTTTAACTTTTATTATTATTTGACTCAAGTTTAACTTTCATTAATATTTGGCTCAGGTTTAACTTTTATTATTATTTGGCTCAGGTTTAACTTTTATTATTATTTGACTCAAGTTTAACTTTTATTATTATTTGGCTCAGGTTTAACTCTTATTATTATTTGACTCAAGTTTCACTTTTATTAATATTTGGCTCAGGTTTAACTTTTATTATTATTTGACTCAAGTTTAACTTTTATTATTATTTGGCTCAGGTTTAACTTTTATTATTATTTGGCTCAAGTTTAACTTTTATTAATATTTGGCTCAGGTTTAACTTTTATTATTATTTGGCTCAAGTTTAACTTTCATTAATATTTGGCTCAGGTTTAACTTTTATTATTATTTGACTCAAGTTTAACTTTTATTAATATTTGGCTCAGGTTTAACTTTTATTATTATTTGGCTCAAGTTTAACTTTTATTATTATTTGGCTCAAGTTTAACTTTCATTAATATTTGGCTCAGGTTTAACTTTTATTATTATTTGACTCAAGTTTAACTTTTATTACCATTATTATTTTTTTAAATATTTTTTTATTGCCTGAAGTACATGTAATCCATTGGGACTTATAAAACAGGCTCCAGAGAAATAAAATCTCAGAGTTGACTAAGTCTTATCGAGTTTTGTTGCATTTATTGCGCTTGCAAAGTCAGTAAATATGAATCTGAGGCCTGAAGCAGTTGCGAGTGACACTGAGTCGTAGAATGTTTTGGTATACTGGTCGACCCGAAACTCTTGTTTTTTTATTTTTATCGTCTTGTCATTTTCTTCTCATGACCCATGAACTTGCTTTTCTTTGTTCTATCTTTCTTTTTTTGCCATAACTTACCTTGCATTTCCAGTATCTTGCCTTACTGTACCTTGCCTAGTCTTGCCATAAACTTACCAAACTTTGCCCTTACTTTACCTTACCTTTCGTAATCTTGCTTCACTTACCTTACCATAGGACACATTACTTTACCTTGGAATAATTTACCAAATTCCACCAAAGAGCTGAAACCTTTTTGAACATTTGTTGGTAGACTTGAGTTTCCAGGCAGCTGAGAAGATCTTGTCAGCTGAAGGTGGAAGTTCACTGACCTTGCTCAAGGATATCAGCCAGAACTTCCCAAGCAGAGCTAGGTAAAAATGCTAACTCTGCTGCTACTAGCATTCTGCAGTCAGTGCTCAGTTAAATTGCTAACTCTACTGCTACTAACACACAGTTACTGGTTTACATTGGTATGCTTACTCTAGTCTTATGTCTTAAACATTTACAGTACTCTTGTTTACATTTAGAGTACTATTATATGTTTACGTTTAGAGTCCTCATATGTTTACGTTTAGAGTACTCTTATATGTTTACTTTTAGAATACTCATATGTTTACGTTTAGAGTACTCATATGTTTACGTTTAGAGTACTCTTATATGTTTACATTTAGAGTACTCTTATATGTTTACGTTTAGAGTACTCATATGTTTACGTTTAGAGTACTCTTGTTTGTTTATGTTTAGAGTACTCGTATATGTTTATGTTTAGAGTACGCATATGTTTACAGTACTCTTGCAGTATGCGACATTTCTTTTTGCACAGGTCGTTGGTGAAGACAGCCGTTTCCGAAGAACGTAGGAAGGAGATACTTCTAAATCAGAAGGTTGCCATAGTTCTCGTCTCTTTCTTCTGCTCTGTGCATTTCTTGAAAACTCATAGACTCCCTTGGCCGCTGTGATTTAGACTTGGCTTCTCAAGCAGATTATGATTTTGACTGCGGGTCTGCTTCAAGCGATCATCTACTGATGCCTTATGCATTATAATAATGGCGGTGTAGAAGTCACTTGATTAGATTAGATTGAAAAAAGTCTGGGATAGGTAAAAGAGCCAACTACAAATCTCCAATTATCTTATTTCAACCTGTTTTTAGTGCTTATTAATTTGATTTGAAATTAACTCTTTTGATGATGATGATGATGATGATGACGATGAGTTCTCTGCCTGAAGGCAGGTCCATTGGCTTTATGCCACCCGGAGTTGAGATGAGTGAGGTGGTTTCCTGTTGCCTTCCTCACAGACAATTGTGGGTGAGCAACTTGTCCAAGGTCGCTACACAGTGGCTTGAGGCAGATTCGAACTCACGACCCTCCAGTTACAAGACACCAACCATACCACCACACCACCGCATCCCACTCTTTTTTTAACTCTTATTCCAATGCATTTCAGTTTCTTGAGGACAACTACGGCCTTACCCCTGGGGATTCCGCGCTCTTCATCAACGGACGTCAGACCGATCTTGATGTTTACGACATATTTACGCTCATTGAGACGATGGTGTCGGAGAGTAAGCTGATGGAAGGCGTCTACGCCCTTGGTAAGCAGTACGGGCTCGACAGTCAGGAGTCACTGCAGTTTCTTAAGATTGATGTCAAGGAAACAGAGAACAACTATGCGGTCGATGTTCGAGATCCTTCCGTCATTGTGAGTTTTCTCTTTGCTTTCTCTGTGTCTTTCTTTGTCTGTGTATTTGTGTGTGTGTGTGTCTCTCTCTCTCTGTCTCTTTCTCTATCTCTCTCTCTCTCCTCTCTGTCTCATGTCTCTGTCTGCCTGTCTGTGCCTGCTGTCTCTCTCTCTGTCTGTGTCTCTTTCTGGTGTCTGTGTCTGCCTTTCTGTGTTTCTGTCTGTTTTTTCTCTCTCTGTTTCTTTCTCTATCTCTGTGTTTGTGTCTGTGTTTCACATGTCTCTATCTGCCTCTCTTTGTCTGTCCCTCATGTCTCTGTCTATCTCTCTTTGTCTCTTTTTGTCTCTGTGTCTCTCTCTCTTGTGTCTCTTGCTCATGTCTGTGTGTGCCTAACTGTTTCAGTCTGTCTCTTTGTCTCTCTTTCTGCCTATTTCTTCATTTATTTCTGTACTTATTTCTGTCTTTCTCTTTCTCTTGTATCTGTCTGTCTTTCTGTCTGTATGTCTTTCTGTCTGTCTGTCTGTCTGTCCCTTTCTTTGTCCCACTGAGCCTTGTTGTTTGTTAAATGTCTTAATACTTGCTGTTAATTTTTAGAACTCATTTCAAAGATTCACAACTTGGGATAACGGGGTGTTTTTCGTACACTTTTCTTGCACATTAACACAGTTGAAAAATCTGTTTCATTTGTAGTACATAAATGATTTGGAACGAGACAGAAAGTATTCCGGTTGGCCCTCTAGTGTTCAGGATCTCCTTCGGCCGACATTTCCTGGAATGCTGAGACACATCAGGAAAAACCTCTTTCACATGGTCAGTGTTTGGGGATTTTTGTGGGGATGTTGCTGCGGTACTGATGTCTGGAATCATTTTTATTTGTTTAGAGGATGTGTTTGAAATGAGTGCTGGTTGTAGGAGGTTTGTGAACTGTTTATATATTCATTAACTGTTTATAAGATGTTCATGAACTATTAATTGGAGGTTCGTGAACTGTTTATATGTTCATGAACTGTTTATAAGATGTTCATGAACTGTTAATAGGAGGTTTGTGAACTGTTTATATATTCATTAACTGTTTATAAGATGTTCATGAACTGTTAATAGGAGGTTCATAAACTGTTTATATATTCATTAACTGTTTATAAGATGTTCATGAACTGTTAATAGGAGGTTCATAAACTGTTTATATATTCATTAACTGTTTATAAGATGTTCATGAACTGTTAATAGGAGGTTCATAAACTGTTTATATATTCATTAACTGTTTATAAGATGTTCATGAACTATTATTAGGTGGTTCATGAACTGTTTATTATATGTTCATTAACCGTTTATGAGATGTTCACGAATTGTTAATTGGACACTCACACATACACACATACATACATATGCACATACATTAATGCATAAATACATATGTGCATGATGTATACGTGTGGAGGGCTGTTTCTAACTCCTTTAGTACGATCACTGGACTGTCTGTCAGAAGATTGTGGCTCCATATAAATATCCTGAATAAAATTCATCACTTGACAGATAATTTTTCGTCTGTTTTTTGGTAGGTATTGTTTGTGGATCCAGCTGACAAGCAGTCGAGTGCTATGCTGAAGATGGCCGAAGCTTTCTATGTTCACAGTGCTCCAGTCAGGTAGCACAGAAACGTCTTGTTTGTTAGAGTTTTATCTGCGACTGGTGCCCAGTTACCAGCGTATTATCCTTTACAGCTTATTATAAGTTTGTTTGCATTCCACTTGATTATTATTATTATTAATTATTATTAAACAGACATTTATAACACGCGCAATTAACAACAGCCTCAAAGGCGCTTAGCAAGGACCACTGTAAAGCTCTACGGCCAGCAATGAATAAAGTTCCATTTTCTGTATGTTGTTTTTTCTATCTCCATCGGTTTTTGCCATCTGCCTGTCTGTCTTTATGTATGTCTTTTAGTCTATCTCCACATTTGTTCACAGTTAATGTCAGTTTTGTAAGACATCAGAAACCAGAATTCTAACTGAAACCAGTTAGCAATTGTGTGAGCTTAAAAAAACGGGGAAAAAATTTCTTGTAGGGTTGGACTTGTGTTCGTCGTGAACAAAGACGAGACGGTCGATGGAAACACAGATGCTGGGGTCGCTCTCTACCGAGCGTTTAACTTCATCTCGCAGAAAGAAGGCGCCGTCAAGGCTTTGTCGTTCCTCACTGATGTAGGGAAATGTTATTTTTGATTGAATTGATTGAATTAATCATCGTTTGATTGAATTAATTGATTAATCATCGTTTGATTGAATTAATTGAATTAATCATCGTTTGATTGAGTTCATTGGATTAATCAATGTTGGTTGAATTAATTACTTAACTTTTCTTTTTAGGTTTGATGAAGATGACGATAACTGTTGATTTAATTCTAGCTTATTTTAAATTTTTTTGTAGGTTTCTTTTTGGTGGATGTTTGAGTTGTTATTAATTGTGTTTAGGGTCGATCCTGTAAGCCAGAGGATTGTCTTTCTTCATGTGATTTGAGATTCTTGGATTTGTTGAATGCTTACATGTGGGTGGAGTGATGGCCAGTTGCTAAGGGGTTTGCATGGTGACCAGTTGCTAAGGGGTTTACCTTGAGGCCAGTTGCAAAAGGGTTTGAATGATGGCCCGTTGCTAAGGGATTTGTTTAGTGGCCAGTTGCTAAGGGGTTTGCGTGGTGGCCAGTTGCAAAATGGTTTGCATGATGGCCGGTTGCTAAGGGTTTTCATGGTGGCCGTTCCTAAGGCGTTTGCTTTGACCTTTGGAGTTCAAAACCAGGTAAATGATGTGGAATCGAGAGTTCATTGGTGGGTCATATGCAGCCGGAAAGGAAATGTTCAGTCATTGGATTACCATTATTATTATCTGCATTTAGTAAGCGCCACTATGTAATGGCTAACATCAGTTGATGATGCTGAGCAGTTGTGAGGGAATGATTTGCTCAAGGTCTCTCTCTACATAGTAACCGTCTAAGGAAAGCTTGAACGTGCGCACTCCCAAGTTACGAACCAAACAGTCTGACTGAATACCTGTTGTCACTTGTACTTCAGCTGGGAGACCCCTTTGTCCTTGAGACCACTCCTCTGAGAACAGTTTGTCAAAAGAGGCGTGTGTAACTGAGGAGTGAATATCTTACCTTACCTTACAAGGAAAAAGCTGTAATGGTAACCTATAAAGGCGTGTCTTTGAGAAAGACGTGTGAAATTTCAGGTGCAGTTTGGAGAAGAAACTGTTTTAGGAGTTTTCAGTATTTTGTTTACAGATTGTGTTTACAGATCTTGTTTACAGATTTTGTTTACATGACCCTAGTCATGGTTTGACTCTGTCACCAAAATCGGTTGTTGATGTATTTCGGTTGTGCTGTTAAGTGCTAGATTTCCATGCAGGTGACAAAAACGTGTCTTAATTGATCCAGGTTTACGATAGCCTTTCACTGAACGGGGAAATATCCTCGAAGCTTGTCATAGAACAGTTTCTCAATGACTATTCTGCAAATGTCGATGAAGTCTTTGGTCCCAGTTCGAAATACGATAAGCAGAGATTGGTAATTTGTTTGTAGTCTTTGTTGTTTACCCTTCCTTGCCGGCTTCTAGGCTGTTGTTCGAAATGCATGGCTTTTTAAACGAATCCATGTTTTTGTGCTATTTTGTTAAAAACAGAAACCGTAGTCAGATGAAATTCATTCATCTTTGTTTTTGGTTTGTTGGCATAAATTCAGGAAGCATTTTGACGTCTGATTGGTGATGAACTTTTATGGATGTTTCAATGGCTAACAGCTTCATTTGAATGCTGTGTAAAAATCTTCTCCCTGAACCAGTTTAATTTTTATGAATCAATTATAATGAACCAATTTTCCTCACAAAATGTTGAATGATACGAAAATGTTAAGCGGTATAAAAATAGGCAAAAGGTAATGCTACACAAAGTTTTGTTATTCAAAATTTGTTTCTACCGATGTATTTTAAAATACAGAATTCGTAGGAAGTATTTGTTATTTGCCCTTTAAGATTTATTTTGCAGGAAGTCTCTTCTTCAATTTAAAGTCTTAAAAGTTGACAATTTTTAATGAATACTTCAACTACAAAAGTTTTCTAGCTTGACCGATTGCTTTGTGAAGCTGTTGGAGTTTCTTGACGCGTCTGAATCTTAATTTTAGATCGACTTGGTAGTACAATAACATGCTTTTTAATGCCATAAATATTCAAGTCTGATGCGTTCATTTGTTATCCCAATTTTTTGATTTTCTGAGGTATTTATACCAAGAACGAAATTTCTGTGATGATTTATTCTTAGTGCTGCTTGAGAAAATGCTTTTTGGATGCATATTATATTCCGTTACCCAATTTCAGAAATCAAGGAAAAGATGAACGTTCATCATTGTACTTGAAAATTTATGGTTATCTGCTCGTTTACCATTACATTACAGTAGAGCCTCAGTATTACGTGTTACATTAGTAATACGTGTGTGCGCTATACGAATTACATCTCGTGTAAAATCATTACAATCGCATGAACTATGCATGTTACGTTACTGTTGCTTTACGACCGAAAATTTAAGAATTTGCATTGCGCTGTCCGTTGAAATGTATGTTGTTAGAGTTGTTTGCATGTTGTTTGCCATAGAAATGTAAGAATTCGCATTGCGTTGTCCGTTGAAATGTATGTTGTTAGAGTTGTTTGCATGTTGTTTGCCATAGAAATGTAAGAATTCGCATTGCGTTGTCCGTTGAAATGTATGTTGTTAGAGTTGTTTGCATGTTGTTTGCCATAGAAATGTAAGAATTCGCATTGCGTTGTCCGTTGAAATGTATGTTGTTAGAGTTGTTTGCATGTTGTTTGCCATAGAAATGTAAGAATTCGCATTGCGTTGTCCGTTGAAATGTATGTTGTTAGAGTTGTTTGCATGTTGTTTGCCATAGAAATGTAAGAATTCGCATTGCGTTGTCCGTTGAAATGTATGTTGTTAGAGTTGTTTGCATGTTGTTTGCCATAGAAATGTAAGAATTCGCATTGCGTTGTCCGTTGAAATGTATGTTGATAGCGTTGTTTGCATGTTGTTTACCATAGATGTATGATAAGCTAGGAGACAAGGCGATCACGCCCGAGGCTGTGGTTAGAGCCCTCAGTGAGAATGGTGACGCGGAGACAGCTGGAAACGTGATCGAGAACAATTATGACTATGACGGCCAGAGGAAGGTAGCAGAAACTGCGTTTTCTTTAATGCTGTCGAGAGAGAATGAGCTAAATTATGCGGCTCTAAATATTTAAATTATTATCATTAAGGGTAATATCAATTATACATTTGTGGGGTATGGTAGCCGATTGGATAAGAGCGCTTGGCTTGTAAGTAGGTCCGGTAGCCGATTGGATAGAGCGCTCGGCTTGTAAGTAGGTCACGGTAACCGATTGGATAGAGCGCTCGGCTTGTAAGTAGATCACGATAGCCGATTGGATAGAGCGGCCGGCTTGTAAGTAGGTCACGGTAACCGATTGGATAGAGCGCTCGGCTTGTAACGCGGAGCCTTCCCTTAGACGGTTACTGTGTAGGGGCCTTGAGCAAGTCCTTCACTCACAATTGCTTCTTGGTTCAGATTTACTGAGGTTTCTCACATATTAATTGCAAAATAATTATAATAATAATATGCTGATGCTTTCAATACTTCGATATGGTGTGCATCATTACGTTGCACACTATATCATCTAATTAAATTGCTTGTGAGCCATTATTATTTTATTATTATTATTACGAAAATTTGTAACGCGTGGAAAGTCACGCCATATTTCTAATCTGCTCTGTAGTAGAACTTGATCTAGTCTAGTTTTAGATGGGCACATGAATCACTTTTGAGCCAGTGGTCAGTCTCAAGCAAATCTCTGATCTAATCAAATTGTTAATCTCTTGATATTCATTCATTATTGGAATCTGATCACCTAGTTGAATAATAGCTAAGGCTGACTATTGCTTAGACTATGTTGTGGTTGATAAAGTACAATATTCATTTTCCCAATTTTGCTAGTTCTGACTTTTCTAGTTTGCTTTTTCCAGTTTTCTAGCATTTCTTTTGTTTTACTGTCCTTTGTTTTCCTTACTCTTTGTTTTCTAGAATTGTTTTCTATTTTGCTGTTAGTTTTCCTGTCCTCATTTAGTGTCTTCGGCTTTGTCTGTGTTTTGCTCGCATGAACGATTATGATGATGGTGATGACGATGATGGTGGTGATGATGATGATCATAGAGATTAATATGCCCTACATCAACAGAACATACACGAAACTAATTTATTAACTGAGAAGTTTGTACCAAAGCATGGAAATGTTTACTTTAAAAGCCGCTGTCATCTATAGAACCTCAAGAATGGAGTGGAATTTATTCTGCCTTTATTTCCCATAATTATTTGGCATTGATATCGAATTGCAAGTATCATTCAGTGGCTGAACTGAGGTCTTATTGAAGCAACTGTCGATTAATTAGGATAGTGGCTCTATAGAAGTCCTTAGAATAATGGTGCTTTGGAGGTTATTTATAACAATAACGAATGAATGCGCCAAACATTTAGCTAATGAGTCGAATAATCTATTTATTTATTTTATTTTGGATTGTGAGAACCTAAAACTTTCTCATTGGATGTATGTAGGAGAGTGTGGCCTTCTTTGAAAGGACTGGCCTTGGTGACCTCCCTCAAGTCCTCATCAATGGCGTCCCTCTCAAGAAAGAGGAAGTTCGTGATGAGTTTGAAGAGACCGTTGTTAGAACCATTCTTCGGCTTACAGGAGACCTTCAGAAAGCCGTCTACAACGTAAGGAACAGCGTGGAGAGTTGACGGTATTAGCTGTGGGGCTGTAAAACATTTTGTGGAGTAACTGTGACTTAGGTTGGGTAGCCAGTTGATGTATTAGCTATGGCTTTTGGTAGTTGGGAAGTTCCAGGGAGTGACTTGGGTTGGGTAGTCATTTGATGGTATTAGCTATGGCTTTGGGTAGATGGGAAGTTCCAGGGAGTGACTTGGGTTGGGTAGTCATTTGATGGTATTAGCTATGGCTTTGGGTAAGTGGGAAGTTCCAGGGAATAACTGTGACGGATTGGGTAGCCTTTTGATGGATATTAGCTGGGGTTGGAATAGGTGGGATTTTTCTGTATAGTAACTGTGACATGGGTCAAGTAGTGTAATCCTGTTTAGAGTGATACTAGGGATTTATATAGCGCCCTGGGAAATACTTCACATTGTGGTCATTTTTTGTTGAGTATGTGTTTTCTTTCCATCGTATGCTAGGGCTTCCTGCAAGACAGCATGGACACGCTGGACTACGTGATGACACGAACTAATGTGATGCCGCGTCTGAACTCACGAGTCCTCGGAGGCTCGGAGAAATTTCTCGATCTGAGTCGAATGATGCGTGAGTTGCTCATGTTAATTTGTAGTAAATTTGTCGTAGCTTTTGTAAATTCGCTGTAAATTTATGAATTTGTTTAAATTGTGAATTCTGATGTGTTTACGTGTGAAGAAGAAGCTTATATAGCTCAGTTCTATAACAAAGCAGCTTCTGAGTTGATACAGTGGTCTATTGGTAACGCGTTTGATTAATGATCATGCGGTTGCAGGTTTGACTCCATGTGACGACCCTGGGCAAGTTGTTTGTGTACACCGTGCCTCTGTCACCAAGCAGTAGAATTTGGTACCAGCGTAAGCTGGAAAGTAAAGATCACGTCCTGTGATGCACGGGACCCGTGTCCAGGACCTTTGGATTCATCCATTGTGGGCTCAAGGGTCTGAAGGAAAGGAAGTGAGCGCCTCCCTACGTCTCACTTGTGGGATGTGGGATACTTTACTTTACTGAGTCATGAGAAGCAACAATACAATTTTTGAACGAGGAAAGTCTTAAGAAAACGGTCATTCAGTGCTGCTCAACATACCTTATCTGAACTTGAAATGTTTCTTGGTTTCTGAGTAAACCTATTAATATGTTAATTGGTAAATTGTTTTATTTATTAATTAATTAGGCAGCTGTTGGTTTTCTTAGCTCCAACTCTGACTGTGGATCCTGTGAGGTTCACGAATTTGGACGAGGCCAGAATGTCCAGCGCAATGGCAGCCTCCTTGAAATATCTCGCAAAGAAAGGTTGGCACCTGCTCTTTTCTTTCCTGTTGGTTACAGAGCTTAGAGTGTCTGATGGCTGAATGAAATTTCCACCAAATTGTTGAGTAGAGACACAGTCTGATGACTGGCTGGCGGGTAATATGTTGTGAACTAATCCTGGGCATATTTTTGGCACACACCGTGCCTCTGTCACCAAGCTGTGGAATTTGGTACCGGTGTAAGCTGGGAAGTAAACGGCAAGTCCTGCGATGCACTGGCCCTGTGTCCAGGAACTTGGGATTCGTCCATTGCTGGCTCAAGGGCCTAAAGAAAATGAAATGAGCGCCTCCCCTACGTCTCGCTCATGGGATGTGGGACACTTTACACAAGCTGGGAAGTAAACGCCGAGTCCTATGATGCACTGGCCCCGTGTCCAGGACCTTGGGATTCGTCTATTGCCGGCTTAAGGGCCTAAAGAAAAGGAATTGAGTGCCTCCCCGACGTCTCACTTGTGGGATATGGGATGCTTTACTTAAATGGCAGTGCTTCAAAGGGGCACGGATGATGGCTGATTGATTGGGTTTGTTTGGAGCAGACTATGAAATGTTTGTGATTTGTTTTTACAAAGATGAGCCGGCTCTTAGGCCAGTCACTCACTGGATCGTTGCAGACCTCGACTCACTGGAAGGTCGAGCGTTTTTATATGAAGCCGTCAAACAACTGGTGAGCATATTGTGTTGCGTTTCTTAGCAGTTTTCATCAAACTCAGTATTTTTATTATATTTTATTTACAGTTGTATATTTGCAATTGGTTACCTTTGTTGACAAATCTTTAATCAGTCTTTAATCAAATCTTTAATCAAATTAAAGAAGAAGGACACTGGAAACTGAATCAAGTGGAGAGAAAGGATCCGTGTGGCTGACCCCCCCCCCCCCAGGAGGGATTCATTCCAGCTGGAAGGAGAGAGAGAGACTGATCTTTAATAAACCACTAACCAGCGTCCAGCAAAAGAAATTCTGGATTTAATAACATCAGTTCAAGTACACAGCGTCTTCTTAGTGAAGGACCTTTCTTTTGGAATAGTTGGCCATTGCATTTACGTACTGTTACGTTTGACTCTGTTGAGTCAGTGTTTTCAAACTGCCTTAGAGCGCTCTTGTTTATTTCCGTTAGATAGTGGTGTTTGCAGTGCTTTGTGAGGTATTTAAAAGGCGCTATATTAAATGTCTTGCATCACACCGTAGCCTAACATCTGGTTTCTCTGAGCTGTCAGATTTCAACCCGGCTTCTCCAGTGGATTATGATTTTGGATTGCGTTTTTGACTTGAAGCGACCAAAAACGATGCTATATAAATTGTCGTAATTACAATTACATACATAGAATTACATCAGTATTTAACTGGCTTATTTTTCAGAGACATACAAACAGCGTACGAGTTGGACTGATCCACAATCCCATCGGCGAGCTGCCCTCTGGCGGCGAGAATCAGACACGCTTGAGCATAGCCATCGCCGTGCAGGCAGCCCTCGACTCCCTTGGCACCGGAATGGCCAAGAGCTTCATCACGAAGCTCCTGAAGGAGGAAAACGTGGCCGAACTAAGCAGTGGAACGAAGACTCTTCAAGACCTCGCTGTGCATGTGAGTCTGTCTGTCCGTCCGTTTGATTGTTTCTGCCGTCTTGTCTGTGATTTCTTTGCAAAATAAATACACCAGTAATTTGTTAGGATGATGTCTTTGGAGTCATATCAAGAAAACAGAGATCTGTTTTAACGAGTTTATTTCTACTGCAGAACTAATCTTGGAAGCCAAGTCCTCAGACAGCTAGATAGAAAGACTGTCAGATTTATGTTTTAACGAAGTGTAATATAACAGATCTTCAGTGTACATTGTATATTTAATTGTGTGTGTGTGTGTGTCTGTGCATGTAAGTAGCAAACAAGTAGTAGATAGATAGATAGACAGATAGATAGATAGACAGCAAGAGAGACAGACAGACAAATAGATAGATTGACAAATAGATAATAGATAGATAGATAGGTAGGTAGGTAGCCATGCTGGCAGACAGAAAGACAGACAAATAGATAGACAAACAGACAGACAGATGAGATAGATCAGTTGGTAGATTGATTGCTAGGAGAAATAGATAACATGGCTCTATATAAATAAATATCCTCTTACATTACATTTAAATAGTGGTGCTATACAAACAGACAAACAATAGTAACGATGTTTAACTTGTTGGTCTAGAACATGGATTTCGGTATCTACGATGCAGCGTTGAAGGGCTTTCCAGTTTCCGTATTCCAGTCACACCGGCACTTCTGCGAGAAGATCCTCGAGTTTAAGGCAGGAGAGAGAGGAGTCATCACTAACGGAAAGGTACGGATGTATGTATGTATGTATGTATGTATCACTAAATTTATAAAGCGCCTTTTAAGTAACTCACAAAGGCGCTGCAGCACGGCTACCTAACGGTCTCTAAATAGGAACGTCTTGAGATGGGCAGAAAATGTTTCTTGAACTGTTGAACAGGCAAGGGATTGGATGTCTGGTGGAAGAGTGTTCCAGAGAGATGGCCCCATGGTGGAGAAGGCGCGGCCTGGGGGATGCTGGGGAGCAGCTTTATTTTGCTCTTGGCGCTGTTTGGTTACTATTTAGATGAATGCTTTTCTCGTAATTGTTGGTAGTAAGCGTCATTGGTATTGTTGACGTTGGTGTGATGAATGTCGTTGCTGGTAACGAACGGATCAATGAATTATTTTGTGTTATTGATGTTGTTATTGTTCTGTTGTATTGTAGCCATGTAACCAGGTGCTTTTGAGAGATGCCTGAAAGGCGCTATATAAATGCTTGTTACCTTACATTACATTGTTGTTCATCAGTAATTGGCAGTACCGCGTTTCATTGTAGGTCATTGGGCCGCTCAAGGAAACGGAAAAGTTCATCGAGGAGGATTTCAGCCTTCTGGAAAAGTTCACAATTACGTCATCTGCTGGAAAAATCGAAAAGAAAGTCAAGACTCATTATGGACTGGAAGAAACAAAGTGAGTTGATTTACTTTTTAAATGGAAAAAATTGCAAAAACGGCTTATTTGAATGAAATAAGTTAATTTTATTTATTTTTATATTTGAAAGAAATGTAAGAAAGGAGTCAGCAGACAATAATTACCTACGGAATTTAACTAGTATAAGGTAAATATCCTAATATAGGATGAATTACCTAATATAGTGTGAATTATCTAACATTGGGTGAATTTCCAATATAGGGTAAATATCCTAATATAGGGTGAATTACCCAATATGAGTTAAATTATCTAATATAGAGTAAATTACCTAACATAAGGTAGGTTACCTAATAACCTTGCCTTACCTAAGCATCATTTAATTGCATAGACGCTGAAAGGTGCATGACGTTATCTGATGGAGTGTAGCTTTTCCACTGTAGCTTTTCACTGTTTTCCAGGGCTTCGGATCTAATCATGAAGCTGGAGGCATTACTGCTGTCCGTTCCACAGAAGGAAGCGCGGAAGGAAGTTACCCTCGTCAACACCTCACACAGCGTCATCAAGATTCCGCCAAAGTCGGATGGACCGGCGTTCGAGGTGGTCGCTGTACTCGACCCTACGACGAGAGCCGCCCAGAAGTTCACACCACTCATCATGGTAGAAAATCTCTTCCACTCTGTAGCTGTCAGGCTATTCAGATTTTGATTATGGAGAGCATTGCATTATTCTTGAGGCTGCCAGGGCCGTTGACGTCGACCTTGCATCGGCAATATCCTTCAGGTACTGTAAGGTAACGATTGTAGTGGTAGAGCCTCAGTTTAACGACAGCTTATGGCATCAAAGGCCGTTGCCGTCGTCCTTCTCCTTTATCCAGGCTTGGGACTGGCACTACTCCCAAACAAGCCAGTGACAGATATCCAGAAATGTTCTCCTTGCTAGGGCCGAGCTGGGAGTGCCTCTGTTTAGATATTTTTCAGATGTCATTGTGTGAGTGGTATGAATGAATGACAAGCTACCTGTGAGGACTTGGTTGGATTTACACAGCTCTTTGCCACTTTACCATGCATGATATTTTGCCACGGTTTACGATATTTCATATATTTACCTCTTTTAATCGTTTACTGTATTTGAGCTTTTTTTCAATGTCGTGTTTGACCATGTATCATAATCTACCATTTCTGATGTTTTCTGTGTTTTACCGCTTTTACCATGTGAAGTAGACCAGTGTTTTGTGTGTTTAGGTCCTGCACGAAGTTGCTAACGTCAACATTACCATTTTCTTGAACTGCCGAGAGAAACTGTCAGAGATGCCACTGAAGAGGTAGATTCGATTGTTCTTCCTTCCCACCTTTTTTCCTTCTTTCCTTTCTTCCTTCTTTCTTTCCTTCCTTTCTTCCTTCTTTCTTTCCTTCCTTTCTTCTTTCTTTCCTTCCTTTCTTCCTTCTTTCTTTCCTTCCTTTCTTCCTTCTTTCTTTCCTTCCTTTCTTCCTTCTTTCTTTCCTTCCTTTCTTCCTTCTTTCTTTCCTTCCTTTCTTCCTTCTTTCTTTCTTTCCTTCCTTTCTTCCTTCTTCCTTTCCTTCCTTTCTTCCTTCTTTCTTTCCTTCCTTTCTTCCTTCTTTCCTTCCTTTCTTCCTTCTTTCTTTCCTTCCTTTCTTCCTTCTTTCTTTCCTTCCTTTCTTCCTTCTTTCTATCCATCCTTCTTATAAATGTCAGTGCATTTCAAATGTTCTAATGAAGAATGTGATTGTGATTACATTTCAGATGTTCTAATGAGGAAACTGATATTGTTTTAGCTACTATCGTTATGTGCTGGAGCCGGAGATTGACTTTTCGACGGAGGACAGTTCGCCAGGACCATACGCTGCCTTTTACGATATGCCTCAGAAGCCACTTCTTACCCTCGGCATGGATCCACCAGAGAGCTGGCTGGTCGAGTCCGTCAGGTCCCCGTATGATCTTGATAACATCTTCCTGGAGGAGGTAGGGGTTGGATTATGTTGAGTGTTTCACTTTCGTTTCTGTTGGGAATTTTCCTATCGTGAGGTTTTACTTTCACTGCTGCTGTCACTTTCTGTGTTTTTGGTCAGATATAAATGTAAATGTTTTTCTATAGCGACCGTATGGCCTCGACCCTGCTCATTTTTCAGTGAATTTATTGCGTGAGGTCCTTAACCACCACTGCCCATTTGAATGGGCGCCACGGCATTTAAGGTCCCTGTTTATGGACCGTGCTACCCCGAGATTCAAATCTGGGTTGGTGGTCAAATATAAGAGTAATGCTTCCATGTCCCTAGTGGAACATAGGGAAGGCAGGCTCTCAGTCTCGCGCTGGGGCCGTTGTGCCGGCACTGGATGAATACGATGGTCCTGGACACGGGGCCAGTGCAACGCTGGACTTGATGTTTACTTCCCAGCTTATGCTTGTATCGAATTATACTGCTTGGTGACAGAGGCACGGTGTGCGCAAACAACTTATCTAGGGTTGTTAAGCAGAGTGCACTGAGCAGGGATGTAGTTTAGACCTCATTTGATGTTTAAGAGGCCTAAATCATCCGTGTTCTGATCGTCAGATGATATTACTCGAGATTTGATTACCGGGTTGAGTGTTGTGTTTATCGTGAAATGATGGTGATTGTTATATTAATTGGTGATCATGCTAAATGGTGATTATGGTAATTGGTGATTATCATATTAAGTGGTTATTATCATGTTAAGTGGTGATTATCATGTTAAATGGTGATTATCATGTTAAATGGTGATTATCATGTTAAATGGTGATTATCATGTTAAATGGTGATTATCATGTTAAATGGTGATTATTATGTTAAATTGTGATTAGGTCAGTTGGTGAGTATTATGTTAAATGGTGTTAATTGGTGATGTGTTTTAGGTGGATTCTGGTGTTAGTGCAGATTTTGAGTTGGAATATCTTCTGCTTGAAGGTTAGATTTCCACTTCTGTCCAGCATTCACTGTGTACTGATTGATTGATTTCGTTGGTTTTTGACTGATGGCTAAAAAATCAGATAGCAGAATTTTGAGCAAAATTTTAAGTGATCCATTCTGTAAGTTCTTTTAGAGCATTTAATCATGTTTTGCTTTTTACTGTTGGGGCATTTTCTGTGACGGACTGTAAGGGCATTGCCATCACCCTGTTAGTTGGGTTTAAAGGGCATTGATTGCCCTGACCTAGTTACCGAGTTTTTTTTGTCATTTTTAATGACCCAGTTTCATGTTTTTTCACTGATTCATGGATCTGTTCCGTATCTGTTCCGTATTGATTGATATTGACTGATTCATTGTTAGTGGGTTGAGTGGTTGACTGATTGAATGCATGGACCTGTTATGTTTTGATTGAAGTAGATTGATTCACTTGTTGTTTGATTGAGTGATTGACTGAATTTTTGTAGGGCATTGCTATGACATGGTAACTGGCAATCCGCCTCGTGGCCTCGAGTTCGTGCTCGGCACCAATTCCACTCCTGCGATTGTTGACACAATCGTCATGGCGAACCTGGTACCACAACAAAATCTATTTTTAATCGTAATTGTAAACTCGAGATTTCTACGGCGCCCAACGAAAGCTAAGTAGTGGAAACCAGCTTATTCACAGGCCCTCAGTCTTAGCAAAATAGATAGGGTTTGGTTCCAGGTCAAGATGTAAGAGTCAGGGAGGAAGTCGGATGGCTATGTTGGGGTGGTGTTTGGAATTGGATCTGCAGTGTAGATAAGGGGAAGAAGAGGAATGCGGAAAAGGAGTGTTTTCAGTTTGGAGTGGAAAACTTGCAAATAGATTGCAAGAGGTGAAGTGATAGTGAGTTTGTATGACATGATCTCTGTAACATACACTCTGTGATGTCGTCTGTGTAACGTAATTCTTCAAACAACCTTTGTAAAGTAATAAAGAAAAGTAATTAAGTAAAATGTCTGTAACAGCTTCGTAATGAAAGGATTGTGTGCATGGTCTGTGATACATTTAGAAAGGACGATGTATGCAGCCTCGTGAATAGCATGAGATCAAAAAAAGGTGGATGCATGTTTGAGTTGTGTACTTTGAGCTGCATAGGGTGAGTCGGTCACCTTCGAGTTATGCATGTCGAGTTGTTAAACGTGTTTGGTGATCTTTCTTCATTTGCAGGGCTACTTCCAGCTGAAGGCTAGACCGGGTCTCTGGTTTCTCCAGCTGAGATCAGGGCGGTCACAGGAGATCTACGATATCGTCAGGTACCTCCTAGTCTTGCACTTGAAACCATTTGGATTAAAAACAGCGCTTATCAATAATATGTGGGATGCGGTAGTATGTATGTATTTTTGTATCTAATCTTTTATATAGCGCATTTTAAGAACCTCTCAAAAGAGCTGTGAACATGGCTGCCCAGTTAATTTAAACAAGTAAGTCTTGACTAACGAAGCGAATGTTTCTTGGGACAAATTCACAGAAATAGAACGAATGTTTATAGGAAGACTATTCCACAGGGAAGGACCCATGCAAGACAATGCACGGTGTTGTCGTGCTGATGTACCACAGCGAGGAACCTGTAAATCTCCTCGGGATGAAGAGTAGTGTAGAGGTATGCTCAGTACCTCGTAACCGGAGGGTCGGTGGTTCAAATCTGCCTCAAGCCACCTCGGACAAGTTGCTTACCCACAGTTGTCTGTGAGGAAGGCAATGGGAAACCACCTCACTGATCTCATTCACTGGTGGCACGACCTGCGTTCAGGAGCGAACTCGTCATCATCGATAATATGCTTCGTCTTTGGGCGAATTCTGATTTTTTTCCCTTTTAGGGCATATATAAAAAATTTAGTTGTGCTTTAAATCATGACTTTAGTCATTCGTTTATTCATTCATTCATTCAGGGCATTTATATAGCGCCCATTCAAGATGTGTACTCAGAGGTGCATTTGTTTACAGCCAGGATTTCACGGATTCTCCTCCTGACTCGTCTGAGGTGATTACAGTAATGGATAGCTTCAAGAGCAAGATTATCCGAATCAAGGTAGGAATCTTATTAGGGTCAGTTCAGGAATTAAGGTCATTTCAAGAACTAACGTCATTTCAGGAATTAAGGTCATTTCAGGTATCATGCATTAGATGTTGTGTCTTAGGTTTTGGATTGAGGGCTTGGTTTCGGTTAGAGTTAGGGTCAGTTTACATTTGGTGAATTTCTTATAGCTAAATCGTGTCTTCTATTAAAGTCATGTCTTCTGTTAAAGTCATGTCTTCTGTTAAGGTCATGTCTTCTATTAAAGTCATGTCCTCTATTAAGGACATGTCTTAGATTAAGGACATGTCTTAGATTAAGGTCATGTCTTAGATTAAGGTCATGTCTTAGATTAAGGTCATGTCCTTTATTAAGGACATGTCTCAGATTAAGGACATGTCTTAGATTAAGGTCATGTCTTAGATTAAGGTCATGTCCTTTATTAAGGACATGTCTCAGATTAAGGCCACATCTGAAGTTAAAAACACATCAAGGCTGTTTCACATCAACTTCAACATGTACATGTAGCTTCACAGCTTTCAACTGCATTAATAATTCACCTTGCTGGAGTCTACTGAGTATACACTGAGTGCCAGTGAGAGTCTCCTCGACAAGGCACTACATAGATCCCCAGTTTATATAGTGCCATGGTAATCGGCACAGCTTCGGTTGTTTATGTATGCATGATTCCATTTGTAAACGTTTCAGGTCTCAAAGAAGCCAGGCAAAGAGAATGAAGATCTTCTGACAGAGGACGAGCCAAACCTTGGCCTCTGGGACTCCATATCTAGGTCAGTGCAAGTTCACGACCTAGATCAGTGCAGATTTAAGATTAGGTCGGTGCAGGTTCAAGATCTAGGTCAGTGCAGATTTTAAGATGTAGGTCAGTGCAGATTCAAGATCTAGTTCGGTGCAGATTCAAGATCTAGTTCGGTGCAGATTTAAGATCTAGGTCAGTGCAGATTTAAGATCTAGGTCAGTGCTGCCATGTGGAGCAGTCTGTCATTGCCTTTAAGTACTGTTGCGTTTGACACTGCTCAGCAAACTTTTTAAAACGGTCTTAAAACGCAACTCTTTAGGAGTCACATGTGCAACGCTTTTATGAGATACTTACAATGCGCTATGTTAAGTGTTCTGATACACACGTCCTGTCGGTGATTGGATGATTGATTGAACCAGTTGATTGATTTGATACTTAAACAAGCACATTGGATGATTGATTGAACCAGTTGATTGATTTGATACTTAAACAAGCACATTGGATGATTGATTGAACCAGTTGATTGATTTGATACTTAAACAAGCACTTTGATTGATTGTTAAAGTATGAGCTGATATTGATTGCCTTTGTAACATCAGTAAATTTGGCAGAGGAAATAAGGCTGATGAGGAGGAGTCGACTGATGCGGTGCTCAACATCTTCTCACTGGCGTCTGGACATCTTTATGAAAGACTTCTTCGGTACGGCCGCAGATAGATTTTCCTTTCTGTGTGATCTTGTAATTTTGTTGTTCTATTGGTCAGAGTGCTTGGATTGTAACACGTAGAGTGTGGGTTCTAATCTCCCCTAGGATGATTATTGTGTAGGGACCTTGAGCAAGTCGTTAATTGCAATTGCTCAGCACCATCGATTGATGCTTAGTCGTTAGATAGTGGCGCTTAATAAATGCCGACATAATAATAAGAACATGGTAGCCCATTGGTTTAAGTGTTCACCTTACAGTGTGAAGTTTGCAGGTTTGAGCCTCCCCTGAAACGGTTGTTATTGGGGACCTTGAACAGGTCCTTCACACGCAACTGATCAGTTCCATTGATTGATGTTTAGTCATTAGGTAGTGATGCTTGATAAATACAGAAATGAGATAATAATAAACTTATAATAAATATTATTAAATAATAATATAAAAATTTAAATATTATAATAAATCACCAGTGGTGTTTATTTATTTATTTAATGCCTCTTTATCATGTGTGCAAAGTGAGACGCAGGCGAACGTTTACTGCGTGTCAGTATGGAGTCATGCAGAGTCGAATTGTTGGTCTTGGCAAGTGATTTAAATGATGATAGTGAGTTGACAAGGCAGGCACCTTTTGCGGTAGATGCGTAGGACAAACGTAGTCGTAAGAACACATTTATGTGACGCCTTTTCAGGAAAATTCATCAGTGATCCTGATCCTACAATATAAAACCACTATTGATCGAATTTGTGGCCAGCCTTAGCTTCCCGCAGCTCTGTTACAGCCTAATTTGGTGGTACCATCCGTTCCAGTCTTCCCACCTCATTTTCCTTAATTCTTCCTATGAAGGTTACGTCGTAAGCCACGGTAAACTGATGATTACTATGTAAACTAGTAAATTTCCTTAAGTATTTGTGGAATACTTTACCATTTCTTGTGTTACTTTACAGGATCATGATGCTAAGCGTCATGAATCACACGCAGTCGAAAGTAAAGTTTTGGTTTCTGAAGAATTACCTTTCACCGAGTTTCAAGGTAAGATGACTGCAGTAAGCGAGCAATCAACTTACCTTAGTAACTCCAAGCATTGACAGGTGCAGTAGTAATTGTAATTGTAATAGACTATCAGCTGGAGAAAGATGGTCAGTCAGTGAGTGAAAATTATTGCCCTACCTTCGTTAGTGTAATTGTTGACATAAGCACTTGATGGTAGAGGAGTTTGCCTTACCTTACTGAGGGCCTTCTGCCAAGTTTCAAGGTAAGTTGACCCTTAAGAAATTGGTCTAATCTAATCTAATGACTTCCGTAGCAGCACTATAATAACAGCTTTCTTACTTTATGCATGCGCTGTGAAAGAGTGGAGACTGCGTAGAGAAAGAGATCATCCAAGGCACAATTCCTGGACCCTGAGCTCAGGGAAGACCCAAGATGACGTGGATCAATAACATCAAGTCGTGGACTGAATTATCGTTAGACCAGTTATTACGGGAGACGAGGGACAGAAGCAGATGGCACAAAATTGTCCGTGGTGCAGCCAATCCTCGGCTCGAGGTTCAAGACAAGACAAGACTATAATAAAATCAAGATATCAATCAGTGGTCACTGTGCGTGCCAAGATCAAGGGTGGGTCTGGTCAAATACCAAGAGGGAGATCCATCACTTAATACAGCAGCGGTTTTTAGCTTACCCTGACTTACCTTGATGATGTCTTTCTTGCGTCTAGGACTTCATTCCACACATGGCGAAGAAGTACGGCTTTGAGTACGAACTGGTTCAGTACAAGTGGCCGCGTTGGCTGCACCAGCAGACGGAAAAGCAGAGGATCATCTGGGGGTAGGAGCATCCTTTGTTGTCCTTTGTTGGCTGCTGATGCGGGAAACCGTTGCCTTCTAAGATGCTGCCTACATGTTTCTTTAATTGAATTTGTTTTAAGTTGTTTCTTAAAAACTATTATTGTTAATATTTAATTCTGCTGTTCGCTTCCAAATGAAGTTTTCTGAAGTTTGAAGGCTAATATGCTAACCTGAATCCACTTATTATTATTATTATTATTATTATTATTATTAGCACTTGTAGTTGTGTAATAATTGTAGTAAGAGTAGTAATTGTTGTAGTGACAGTAGGTGGAGTAGTAAAATTATAATTATTGTTAATATTTTTGTTTCATGTGCTCTCGATGGGATCAAAAATGGGGCTATAAATTTCCAGTTGCATTATTATAATTTATGATTACATTATCATATGTTGTGCTCTGTTTCTGCTTAGCTACAAGATTCTTTTCCTAGACGTTCTTTTTCCGCTTAACGTCAACAAGATCATCTTCGTCGATGCAGATCAGGTGGGACTTAGTTTGTGCGGAAGTGATGGGAAAATGCACATGTTGATTGTTATTGCTTGTTGATTGTTAGCCGTTGGTAGTGATTGTTATTGATTGTTAGCCATTGTTAATGATTGTTGTTGATTGTTAGCCCTTGGTAGTGATTGTTATTGCTTGTTGGTCTAATCTAATCTAATGACTTCTGTAGCAGCACCATAATGAAAGCTTTTGTGCACCTCTCAAGTGAAGGTGTACAAAACAATGATAAGACCAGTGATGATATATGGAGCAGAAGCCTGGACATTGACAAAAGAGGAGAAGCTGCTGGAGAGAACAGAAATGAGAATACTGCGATGGATACTTGGAATCTCACTGAAAGACAGGAAAAGGAATGAGTATATCAGACAGATATTGGGAGTGGCATGTATATCTGAAAAGGTACGAGAAACCAGGTTGGGATGGTATGGTCACGTGATAAGGAGAGAGGAGGAAAACTGCATTAAAAGAATTATGACAGCTGAGGTTTACAGACGCCGCAGTTGTGGACGACAAAAGAAGAGATGGAGACACATGATTCAACAAGACCTAAAGCTTCTCAGACGGAAGAAAGAAGATACTGAACACAGAAACAAATGGAAAAGAAGGATTCGTGTGGCTGACCCTTCTCCTAGGAGGGATTAATTCCAGCCAGAAGGAAGAAGAAGTTATTGCTTGTTGATTGTTAACCATTAGTAGTGATTGTTATTGATTGTTAGCCATTGTTAATGATTGTTGTTGATTGTTAGCCATGGGAGTGATTGTTATTGCTTGTTGATTGTTAGCCATTGGTAGTGATTGTTATTGATTGTTGTTGATTGTTGTGTTAGACTGTGAGGGCGGATCTGAAGGAGTTGCGTGACCTTGACCTTGAAGGCGCTCCCTATGGATACACGCCCTTCTGTGACAGTCGAACGGACATGGATGGATACAGGTCAGTGGCTTTCTGTTTTATGGGTGAGCGATTTCCTAACGTACAGTCACGTCCACAGGTTAAGTAAGTTCTACTTTTCACTCTGGCGGCTGTGAAGTTTACGTAACTTTCACTGAGTGGCATTTTTGCAGTTGTTTTGCAGTGATGAGGCGTAGAGGAGGCGCTCATTTCTTTTTCTTTAGGCCCTTTAGCCGCCAGTGGACGAATCCCAAGGTCCTGGACATGGGGCCAGTGCATCACAGGACTTATCGTTTACTTCCCAGCTTATGCTGGTACCAAATTCTACTGCTTGGTGACAGAGGCACTGTGTGTGCACATAAATTGCCCAAGGTTGTTACACGGAGTCGAACCCACAACTGTATGATCACTGACCAAACACGTTAGTGATAGACCACCGTGCTGCACTTAGTCTACTTGGTAGGTTATTTTTAGCAGGGTATGCATTTGTTATTCATTTTTTGAGTATGTTTTTAATCTCTGTATTTATTTTGTATTTATTTATCTATTTGTGGCTGTTTTTCGTAGTTTTAAATTTGCTGAATGGATTGATGATAACTATGAATTTGTTCTGCTTTAAGGTTTTGGAAGTCGGGCTACTGGTCCAACCACCTAGGTCATCGCAAGTATCATATCAGGTGTGTGATTGGAATGGATCTGTGGTGGTGGTGATGATTGTTATGGTGGAGGTGGAAGTGGAATTGATTGGTGGTGACAGTAGTAGACTTGGGTGGTGGTGGTGACGGCAGTGGTTGGGACGGCGTTGGCAGTGGTGGCTTTGGTGATGGTGGCATTGGTGGTGGTGGCATTGGTGGTGGTGACGGCATTGGTTGGGGCGGCATTGGCAGTGGTGGCTTTGGTGATGGTGGCATTGATGATGGTGGCATTGGTGGTGGTGGCATTGGTGGTGGTGGTGTCATTGGTGTTTGATGATGATGATGATAGTGATTAATGATGCTGCTGATGGCGTTGGTGGTGATGATGTTTTTCAAAGAAGGCCCCATCTTTACGAATGCTGAGATGGTTGTGGTCTTCTTGCAGTGCGCTGTACGTTGTCGACCTGAAGAAATTCCGGAAGGTTGCAGCCGGTGACCGTCTCCGTGGACAGTACCAAGGTCTCAGCCAGGACCCAAACAGCTTGTCCAACCTCGACCAGGTCCTGCATCGATTCTTGATCTAATCGCTTTGTCTAATCTACATTATCTATATGGCACCAGAGTGAAAATCTTGGGGCTCAGTTGGAGAGAGTGCTCGGCTTGTAACGCGGGGAGTACGGGTTCGAGCCTCCTCCCCTAAGACGGTTACTGTGTAGGACCTTGAGGAAATCCTTCACTCACGATTGCTCAGTGCCATTGTTTGATGCTTAGTTATTAGATAGTGAATCTTCATAAATGCAGAAATATTAATAATAATAATGACTGAATGCAGTGTTGTGTAATGTGGGTGTATCTAGTTGTTTATATAGCACTTTTGGAAACATCTCAAAGGTGCAGTTAGTTGGCTAGCTAACCTTGTTTCTGACTATAAGTAACTGACTTTAAGTTTTGCCACTTGATGCAATTTGTTGTTAGTTTATGTTAAATTACCGATATGTTAAGTGCTGTTAAATTATGTTGACTACTGTTAAACAGTGTTAGTTGGTGTTATTTTTTGTTAACTGGTGTTATGCTATGTTAACTGATGATATTGATATGCTGAACAGTGTTGTTATTTGCTGTTAATTGATGTTGCGTTATTTAAAAAATCGTTAAGCGATGTTGTATCTGTGTGTATCAAGAAATTAGGATGTTAAGAACATCCATTTGGTAAAAATCATTAAGAAGCTAGATAGTTTTCACTGATGGCAGATGTTGATGATGCTTTTGTTGTTTAGGATCTGCCGAACAACATGATCCACCAGGTTGCCATAAAATCCCTGCCGCAGGAGTGGCTCTGGTGTGAGACCTGGTGCAGCGACGAGGAGAAGTCACGAGCCAAGACCATTGATCTGGTAAGACCATTGATCTGGTAAGACCATTGATCTGGTAAGACCATTGATCTGGTAAGACCATTGATCTGGTAAGACCATTGATCTGGTTACACTGTTGATCTGTTAAGACCATTTATCTGGTAAGACCACTGATTTGGTTACAGCGTTGATCTGATAAGACCATTGATCTGGTAAGACTACTGATTTAGTTAGACTGTTGATCTTGTAAGACAATTGATTTGTTAAAACCATTAGTCCGGCTGGTAGGACCCTTGGTCTGTTAAGACCACTGATCTAATAGTTATTATTTATTTTTATTAGTTATTATTTAGTTACTATTTTACCAATTGATTTGTTAACTTTTATCAGTGTAACAATCCGAAAACAAAGGAGCCGAAGTTGCAGGCTGCTATGCGGATAGTGAGCGAGTGGAAGGATTACGACAATGAGATGAAACAACTTTGGGATGCAGTCTACAGAACCAAAACAGAAAAAGTGACTGCTTCGGAGGAGGAGGAAGATAGCAGGACGCAAAAAGGTGCGATTTCGTCATATTTAGAGGAAGAAGGAAACGTGGAAAAGTAACTTTGTTTATTTGTTCCTAGCATTTTACCTGATGTTTAAATGATCCATTAGGAAAAAAAATTTATTGTTTATTATTAATCGTAACAAGTGATTGTAAACTCGAGATTTCTACAGCGCCAAAGAAAACTAAGTTGTGTTATTTTTATGGACTAATAATTGTATGAATCAAGATGCGTAAAGAAGGCGCAGTCATCCTGAGTTAATGAATGAAAGCATGGCACCTGCATATCTCCACAGACAGTTGAGCAGAGTGCCACTAATTGCATCTCGGATAACTCATGGCACTAAAAGACGATAATTGGCGTTTCATGTTAAGGATTTGGTTAAGGTTCCTACACAGTTGACAGAGGTTAAAAGGTAACTGTTTGGCTACCTGAAAAGTTGAGGTTAAAGGTTAACTGTTTGGCTGTCAGGAAAGCAGAGGTTAAAGGTTAACTAGTTGGCTACCTGGAAATCAGATGGAGGTTTATTCTAATTTATTTATTTGTGTTTTTTTATATTCTAATTTATTTGTGTTTTTCATGTTACTAATTTGTGCTGTCTGATTTTCTTATTTTCCAGGTGACCAACTGAAGATCGAACTATAGTTGCGACCCGGATAGGCAGTTTTCCACAAAGACTGGTGACAAATGTCCCACTTCCATGGCCCTGTCTTTTTATGTCTCTTTCCAGAACTTCTTTTTGTACGGCTGCCTTTCCCGAAAGCCAGGCAGCTGCTCCCTTTGTGGCGTGATTGGATCGTACAGTCGAGACCCGTTATTGTGTTGTCAATTATGTTGAGGTTCTAGTGGTGCGGTGTCTGAACGTTGACATAGAATGCCAAGTAAGTAATCAAGCAGAGAAGCGTGTCTTCTCATCTGTTGGGCCCAATGCTGGCCCCCATTTTGCCGCTGGTTGTATCTGGTTGTTGGGTATAGACTCGGTGTGGGTGCATTAAACATGGCTATCATGGTCCCTTCTTAGACGAGATGCTCTATACAAGTAAATTTCTTCATTAACGTATTGTGAGTATGTATTGGGACTACTCCATGTTGTGCCAAACATGTGGCAAGGCATGGCCTCGACTTCGGGGTACTGGCCTTAGCCATGGCCTCAGAACTGATCTGGGTTTGACCTCGTACCTGGACGGTGCAGAGGACAGTGTTGTTGGCTTTGGCCCTCTTTATTCAGAATCGTGTCGGAGGCCAAGAAAAGTTACTAAGTCTTTACACATTCATTTTGAAAAAACTATCCTAAAAACTAATCCCTGCCAACATATTCTGCCATAAACATTTAGTGGGACGCATATGGGGTCTGTAAGAGTCCCATATTTAAACAAGACAATGAATGAAAGCGGAAGTGATTTTGTCTCTTCTGTTCATTTTTCAAACGTCGGGGTTTGGTATATGCAGTACCACAAGTTCTTGCATTTGAAAAGAAACCAATTTACAGGTCTTGTTGTAATGGTATTACAACTGAAATCAATTTACAGTTCTCGTCTTACCACGGAAACATGTTTACGTATTTGTAATACCGCTGAAACTTGCTTTGTGTTTTTGTTCCCCTGAAACCGGTTTTCGGTTCTTGTATAAGCCCTGAACCCAATCCCACTTGGCATAATTGAACCTTTTTGCCTGTCAATTTTGTTTTGACTGAGCGCCTGTGAATAAACTGGCCCCTGTAACGTGGCTTTCGTTGGGCGCTGTAGAAATCTCGGAATTACGATTACGATTAGGACGTTCTTTTTCAATTACTTTATGACGCGGTAACGTTTCCTCAGTGTAAACGGACGTAAAAGTAATATTGTAACGGCTCAAACTATGACGCGCTTAGTATGGGTCTCTATGGAATGATATGATCTCCATGGTATGGATGCTTTGATATGCTGGCGACACCCAGAGTCGGTTTTTGCAACAACCTTGGAAGAAGGTGGCTCAGCGTGTCTTAAACCAGTCCTCCGTGTGGTGAAATAGCCCGACATATTAATAATAATAATAATTAGCAACTTCTAATGCGCCAGTGTCTAATGCACAAGGCATCAACCGATAGCACACCAAAACCAAGCCACAATCAGAAGGTCATGATGATAATAGACATACATTTCCTGATGTTGTTATATAGAAGACTCGGTGAACAGTTGCAAAATCTGACACTAGATATCGCCACCATGTAAGCCGTCGAAATCATAATTTTTTGTCAGTTTAACAACAATGTCTTTTTGAATATTTGAATTCGGGGCTTGGGTTTTGATTTGGGGCTTGAGTCTAGTGAAGTTTATCTAGGCTTCGATGCAACTGTAAACCTATGTCGACGTTTTTAAATCGATTGAACTATAGCCATAACTCGGGGTAGCAGGTCCGTACACGGGGACCTTTAATGGCGTGGCGTCCATTCAAACGGGCAGCGGTGGTGAAGGATCTCACCCGATAAATTCATTGTAAAATGAGCAGGGTCGAGGCCATACGGTCGCTTTAGAAAAACGTGTACATTTACATTTATTTTACATTAGATGCGTAGCTCCTTACAGACACCTTTAATACGTGTGCGTTCTAAGCTATAATTTTGGACTAGCCCTTGCCGTACAATATTTATACCAACTGCTCCGAAGAGAAAGTGAATTACTGAACCAAAAGTATAAAGTTATATCACTTACCTACAACACTTCAATCTTCCCAGCCCTCATATCTTCGTCAGTTAGTTACAATATAACCGCTTCGCTCAACCCGCTCCTCTACTGCCCTAACACTTCACCTTCCCGTCACCTCATCCTTAAAATTTGGTAATCGCTCCATAGCCATAGCTGCCCCACCACTTTGGAATAAACTCCCCCCAGAACTGCGACAGTTTTCTGACCCATCATACGAACTTATCGATGATCCACCGCTTGCAATTTCTGCCTCGGCCTTTCACTCAAAACTGAAAACATTCCTCTTTTACAGATCCTATCCAGACACCCCTCCTTCCTCTTATCTATCTCTCCTCTCCAATCCCAAACACCAACCCCCCCCCCGTAGCTGCCATGCTCTATCTCAGTCTGACTTTTGGATCTGGAACCGAACCCTTTGCCTATCGATTTTGTTTTGACTGAGCGCCTGTGAATGAGATGGTCTCCGCGGCGCGGCTTTCGTTGGGCGCTGTAGAAATCTCGGAATTACGATTATGATTTCGAACCATATTAAATCTCGTATTTCGGACATGTAACGAGACAGCCACATGATACCATTGAGGACAGTGTGATGACGGGTCTTGTTGAAGGGAGCCGAGACCGTGGAAGACCAAGAATATGCTGGAGCGGCAACCTTATGACATGGACCAACCTATCGGAGGTCAACATGCTGGGCGCCACGCAAGACAGACGGAGTTGGGCGGCACTGGTCCATTCATGCAGTCAACCGTCGAGTAGCGACGATGGGTTTTTCACATGACATGACTTCCGCAGACGGGGTCCTTAAATTGCGTGGCGCCCAATCAAATTGGCAGCGGTGGTGAAGGATCTCACCCGATCAATTCGTTGCAAACGGGCAAGGTCGAGGCGATGCGGTCTCCATAAAACCGTGTACATTTACATCTACATTTACATCTACATTTACATCTACATTTACATCTACATTTACGTCTACATTTACATCTACATTTACATCTACATTTACATCTACATTTACATATACATTTACATCTACATTTACAGCTGCACCACACTTTAGACTAATCTTCCGTTAGAATCACGACAACTTTCGGACCCATCGTACGAACTTGCCAGCATTTCCCCCTTGTAATTTCTCCTGATGAACACGGGGCCCAGGCATCGTAGGACTTGCGTTTACCTCCCCCGGTGTCAGTTTTCAGAGACACTTGTGCGCAAACAACTTTTCTAAGGTCGTGAAACAAAACATCGAGGTTAAACGAGAAACTCCGAGAGGAGAGGAGAGAAGAACAGAGAAGAGGAGAGGAGTGGAGTGGAGAGGAGTGGAGAGCGGAGCAGAGGAATGCGAGTTCGTTAACAGGCCAAGCGTTCTTCCCATGGGCGTTTCAGCTGCGCGCGAGGGAACAAACGGGTGTGGTGCAAGACCGGTTCCGGGGAGAAAGGATGGTGATTGGTTCACGTGACCGATGACGTCGTGTAGCATTTTGTTGCCACTTCATTCGTCAAAAATAATGCTTTGTCCTAATTACGATAATTGTCGTAATTATAATATAATTATGACACCCACCGATAATTGTCCGGTCAGACGATAAAGCAGGTGATTGGTTCACGTGACCGATGACGTCATGTAACATTCTGTTGCCACTTCGTTCGTCAAAACAATGCTTTGTCCTAATTACGAATGCACAGGTACAGACTGTTTGGGTGAATGCTTGCGCTTTTGTTTGTTCCTCCTACTGAGATACTATTTAGCATTAAATTTTGCTATCAAGACTACAGAATACTTTAAACTTCGCTTCACTATCTCGCGCCTTGGCAGCACAAGTGGGCGGAGCCGGAACCGTTTTCTCCCGGGAACCGCTTTCTCCCCTGAACTATTTTCGCCTCGGAACCTTTTTCGCCTCGTAACCGTTTTCTCCCCGGAACCGTTTTCTCTCCAGAACCGATCTCGCACCACACCGGCCGTCGAGGGCGCCTGTAATCCGACACCCACCGATAATTGAAGTACCCCTCATGATAATGTCCTTGCCCCTTCGTCTTATTCACTCGCTCGCAGAGTTAATGGTCCGTGTCATCGCCCTGATCGGATAACGACTGGTGATATTAAATCCGAGCGTCTGTAATAATTAGGCCCACGGGGTATTTCACTAGGGCTACCTCGGATGTTATTGTGGGCGCAATTGAGAGGTATTGCACTCGATCAATGTGAACGGAATCGTTAACTCCACATTTCTAAAGCGCTACTTTAAAGCTAAGCGCAGGGCACCAGCTTATTCACGAGCGCTGCGTCAGTGGGTTGACTTTTCCAAAAGTCTTATCCTAATTCTTCATCTTCCCCGTATCTCTCTTCTCGCTTCAATTTCAAAAACCATCCACCGTAGCCATCCGACTGTCTGACTGCCTGACTCCTGGATCTTGACCTGGAACCGAACCTTTTTGCCTATCGATTTTGTTTCGACTGAGCGCCTGTGAATAAGCTGTTTCCCGCAACGTAGCTTTCGTTGGGCGCTGTAGAAATCTTGAGATTACGATGTCCAAATATGCCATGTCATGAACCAAGTCCGGTTGCCAGAATATCAGAGAGAGAGACAGAGACAGAGAGAGGTAGGGAGAGAGAGAGGGGGAGAGAGAGACAAACAGACAGGCAGAGACAGAGAGAGGTAGGGAGAGAGAGGGAGAGAGAGAGACAAACAGACAGACAGAGACAGAGAGAGGTAGGGAGAGAGGGGGAGAGAGACAAACAGACAGACAGAGAGAGAGGTAGGGAGAGAGAGAGACAAACAGACAGACAGAGAGAGGTAGGGAGAGAGCGGGGGAGAGAGAGACAGACAGGCAGAGACAAAGAAGGGGAAAGGAGCTGTGAGGGCGGGTTGTGTTTGTGGCTCTTGTTTTCTCGTGAGTTCGGTTCTAGAATGTTCTCTGTTGCTGGTTCTTGGCTTTGGAATTACAAATCTAAAGACTTATATAGCGCCGTTATCATAATGCCCAACGCACCAGTCGATGAACGCTTCAAGTGAAATCGCAATCGAAGAGGAATTCGCTGCCAAGTTCTATTTGTTCTCTCAGTTCTTTGATGTCATTCAGGTCTAAACTTAAGACTTAAAACTCATCTGTTTCAACTTGCTTACCCACCGTAGCCTAACTTCTGGTTTCTATGACCTACAGGAATTCGACCCGGCTTCTCCAATGGATAATGATTCTATGATTTCACTCGAAGCAACCATCGATTGATAACTGCGCTATAGAAGTCATTAGTTTAGATTAGAGGCCCTAGGCCTTCTCATGGTTATCTTACAGGACTGTCATTTCGGTACCACTAGCGTTCTCTAGGGAACGCAGCTATAAAATGAATACTGTACATCGGCGGTAATCGTAATCGTAATACCGAGATTTCTACAGCGACCAACGAAAGCCACGTCACGGGGACCAGCTTATTCACAGGCGCTGTCAAAACAAAATCGATAGACAAAAGGGTTCGGTTCCAGGTCAAGATCCAAGAGTCAGGCGGAGAGACAGCGTGGCAGCTACGGTGGGTGATGTTTGGGATTGGAGCGGAAAGAGGGATAAGCGGAAGAAGGGGAGAGGAAGACAGTACACTGTCGAAGTGAAGATAATATTAATAATAAGGATGAGATTGATTTTGCTGACGATGATGATGATAATTAGCAACTTCTAATGCGCCGGTGTCTAATGCACAAGGCGTCAACGGATGGCGCACCAAAGCCAAGTCACAATCAGGTCAATATCCAGAAGGTTAGTTCACAGGACAGAGAGGCAGCCTACGGTGGATAAGTATCACGTCCTTGATTCCCTTCTGGTGTAGCAGGAACAAGACGTGATGGGTCCGCTTAGTACAAAGCAATATTTTAATAAAGAATATATTTAACTAATAAAACTAGCGGAAAGAAAGTTAGCTTTCGATCCAGTCAGTCCTTCTTAGCTCGCGTTCACTGCTGTATTCTGTCCGATCTCCGTTCGAATCTTAATCTTCCCCAATCTTACTTAGTTCTGCAGTTTAACGACACCTTATGGCATCAAATGCCGTTGCCGTCGCCCTCCTCCTTTATCCAGGCTTGGGACTGGCACTACCCCCAAACAAGGCAGTGGCGGAGTTTCTTCCCCAATCGCCTGAGCGCATTCCTTTTATACAAGTCAATCGAATACGACCCCCTTCCCCTGGGATCGTCGGATGTGTAGAAGTGTCTGCTCACGTTTGTACAGCTACATTGTCTATCCCCTATACATGCCCGTCGCTGTCGGAGTCTGCGGGGGGGTTTCACGTCTTCTTCCAAAGAGAGGCTCATCGGAGGGCCCACATGTCATCCGATATCGTAATGGCGACATCCGGCGGGTGTCGTAGTCGCCTTCATGCTGACCGCTGGTCTTGGGCGCGACAATAAGCAATTTGAAACAGGTAAGTTTTAAGTTGAGAACGAAATGACAGGAGCGACTGACCAGAACAAACGGATACAGAGACAGACAGACAGACAGACAGACAGACAGACAGACAGACAGACAGACAGACAGAGAGTTCCAAAATTTAGGTCCAGCAAGGTATGCCCAGTGAAAATCAGTCGCCGATGTGGAGAACTGTCTTAAAGCTAGTAACAATATGTTCGGGCTGTTGCTCGTAAGCCTCTATCGAACGAAATGCCCCAAAATCGATCCGTTGACGATTTTACGAACGCCGTGTATCGTACGACGTCATGGATCGGTGACCGTTTTACGAGCGCTGTGTACCTACCCTGAGACACGCGCATTACAAAAGAGGCGGTTTCGATAAACGTTTTACGATCTGGGCAAACGAGCCATCTTACTTTCAACACTCCGTATGGTCTTATCTGATGTCCTACGCACCCCGGACTGATAACCCCTTGGACCTGAACTCTTCAACCACAAGGGGGTCAGCTAACGAGGGGTGCTTAAGCGATCAGGCAGGCGCCAAATTCGCACCCCTACGACTGTCATCACCCCAGCTGGTCATCATGCGTGCGTAATACCTTGGACGTTTCAGTAGCTGACCACGAAGTAATGAGGTTCTTGTGGTGTGATGGTGGCCTCAGGCGATGAGGAGGAAGCCACTAATAGTAATCGTAATCGTAATCTCGAGATTTCTACAGCGCCCAACGAAAGCTATGTCGCGGGAACCAGCGTTATTCACAGGTGCTCAGTCAAAACAAAATCGATAGGCAAAGTTCGGTTCCAGGTCAAGATCCACGAGTCAGGCAGTCAGACAGTCGGACGGCTACGGTGGATGGTAATCGTAACCTCTCCGTTTATGTAGCGCCTTTTTAAGGGAACGCTACTCACATATATTGCACTGTGAACGGAAGAACGAATCCTTGAATTACTCTCAAATTGACTATCTAAATATTAAAGAATTTCAATTAAGCTGAAATTGTTACAATTCTGACTACACAGTCAGCCACCGAATTCAAATAAAAAACAGTCCCTCTTATAAAATAACGTCACAGTGACGTCAGTCGTTCAGAAAACACCCTTGCAAAATGGCGTTCAGCGAAGAGGATAAAACGGTTATGCTTTTTTGCGACAAGCCTGTACTGAGGCCGAAGGAGAGTAGTTCTATCATATATCATAGTTAAAATACAGTTAAAATCTAGGCATCAGTATTCCGCTGGAGTGGGGATGACATCAGCAAAGGGGACGAGAGGGTATTGCCAAATACGAAACAGGGGTGGGTGGCATTCAAAGTTGGGTATTTTTGCGGACGTTCTTTATGGACGAACCCTATGATAGCAGTTGCTAAACTGCTTTTACTGCCAAATAAAAATGCCCTTTCGTACACCCTATCACTGCAACTGCTAATCAGTTATAACCGTCCGGTGCGATAGCAATCGTCAGCATAATTTATGATCACTGCGTGACATGACATTACTCTTTCACAGATCTTATCCTGACACTCCTTCTTCTTATCTCTCTCTCTGCTCTCCAACCCCAAACACCATCCCCCATAGCTGCACGCTGTCTCTCCGTCTGACTTTTGGATCTTGACCTGGAACCAAACCTTCTGCCTATCGATTTTGGTTTGACTGAGCGCCTGCGAGTAAGCTGGTCCCCGTGACGTGGCTTTCGTTGGGCGCTGTGGAAATCTCGGAATTACGATTACATGTCGCTGTATAAGTGCTTATCGCTTTCCCGTCTGTTCGCAGTGACATTTCGGATGTCTATTAAAAATCAAAATCATCTCTTCGTTTTCCAGAGCGATGCTTACATCTTGAACAACTAGCACTCACTTTACAAGTGGCGCTATAAAATTATTCGATCCATCATACGAACTAACCAACACTTCACCTCTTTCAGTTTCTGCGCTGGTCTTTCACTCAAGACTGAAAACATTTCTTTTCCAAAAACCTTCCCCTTATCTCTCCTCGTTTCAATTTCAAACACCATCCGCCGTAGCCGTGCGACTGCCTGACTCTTGGATCTTGACCTGGAACCGAACCCTTTTGCCTATCGATTTTGTTTTGACTGAGCGCCTGTGAATAAGCTGGTTCCCGTGACGGGGCTTTCGATGGGCGCTGTAGAAATCTCGAGATTACGATTAAGATTACGACTGATGCCTTGAGTATTATGATAACAGCGTTTTAGAAGTAATTAGATTAGATTATAAGAACTACCTCGGACGCTCAAATCCAACGTCATAAAATAAAGACGATGAATTCGTACAATTGTTGCAATATATATCATAATTCGAAAATAAAACACGGTATTTTATTTACAAAAAAATAAATATATCAAAACATAGCTCCACATACAAAACGATCCCACCAATCGAGTTCGCTGCCAATATCACGTCACAGAATATTCAAATTACTGACGTCTAAGCGACGGCATAATGACGTAATAAATCGACGTCACGCGGAGGAGAGAATCTCAACAGATGGCTACTAAGATAACTATAAGTAACTGGTTAAATCCGGCGAACGCGTCATGAATATTAATATTCATTAATATTCAGTTAATATTAATATTCAGTTAATATTAATATTCATGATATTAATACTGAATATTAATATTCATTAATATTCACTTAATATTAATATTCATGAATATTAATACTGAATATTAATATTCATTAGTATTGGACTTGTTTGCAGTTCAAAATGGAATATTATTATGCATAAAAGGAAAGCTCGCTCTGCAGTAGAAAGAACTGTCACGTAATTTTTATAAAAATGTCTCCTATAAAAGGCGTTCATACCGTTCAAGTCATGTTCATCAAAAAAAGCATACATCCGGAAGCTGTTCACAATGGCTCAAGCATGCAGACATGGTTTGCCTCGCCACCGCCAGAGGCGCTTCACTCAACGACGACCAATCACAGTCGTCGTACAGTCCAAGCCGTGACCGAGCACTCAATGGTTGCGAAGCGAGAGCTGGACATCCTGTGCACGATAGTCCTGAGTTGGTAAAGAATTCGACAGTAAGTCGAGTATATCATAAAAGGTTCAGCCTGAGATTCGTTCACGAGTTCAAGTCCATCACCAGGGTCTCCAGACGACCGAGGAATGGTCTTCGGGGGCCGGAAGTCGTTCGAAAAAGGCAACTGTGTGAGAGCCTATCGTCGACTGATTTCGCGGAGTGGGCGTCGTTAGGAGAGGAGAAGTTCTCACCGCAGTAACTACGGCCGGGAATTCATCTCCCTTCTTCGGGCTGAGGCACTGGGAAAACGGCAAGGGGTTCTGGCGAGACAGAAGACCCGACTGATGGCAACGATGAGCAAGGAGTGGCGTCTGCGGAAGCAGTGTGGGCCTTAAACATGGTGGAAGGGCGCTCGAAAATCCGGGAGTTGGAACCAGCTGGGGCTTCGAATCTCTGGACGGGTCAGGAACGCGACGGGTCGAAGGGACAGCAAACGGAACGGCTGTCCCGGCGGAAATGGAACCGAGGTTCCTTGGGAGCTCTGCTACAGGGGTCGGCGGAACGGGGGATGAAACTGGAACCGGTGACGACGAAGAGGAGTGGCGAGATGAGGAGCAGGAAGAGGAGGGCGAAGGCAGACGATCAATCTCGCGACGTTTCTCGCAACTGACCCCATCCGCCCCGGAAGCGCTAGTCGGCGAAAACTGTCCCGGATGATGATCAGCCCTCGACTGTAGGTCCAGCTGGATCCGCTGGAAACACCCCGACAGGTGTCGCGTCAGCTGAGCGCGCACTTCCGGGACGCCGATAGGAAGTGCCGAATCGTCCTGAAGGAAGCGGAAAACTTCCATGGCGCATTCGTGGTATCCGGTAAGGTAGGTACGAGCCTGGTCGTTGCCATCTGGCTGACAGGAAGCGGAAGTGGGAACGCGATGTTTCACCGTTCGCATGTAAGCAACGGTCATCTCGAGAATGTCGGCTTTTTCCATCTTCGGAAAACAGTTTTCCTGTAGAGGAAAAAGATAAATAGGGGTGTTGTTTACGTAAAAGGTTATTTAGGACTATAGGAAGTTCGACAACAAACCAGATTAGAATAGATTTAATAGGATAGAATGAGGTATGATTAGATTAGATTTTTAGACTTGAACAAACCAGATTAGAAAGGATTTGATAGGATATAATCCGATAAGATTAGATTAGATTAGATGTTTAAGCTAGAAAAACCAGATTAGACAAGATTTGATAGGATATAATCAGGTATGATTAGATTAGATTAGAATTTTAGACTAGAAAAAACCAGATTAGAAAGGATTTAATAGAATGAGGTATAAAATACGGTACAACACGCATCATAGAATTTGAATAGGTTAGATTAGATTAACAGTTGATTATTGTATAGATTAATCCTTACGTCTTTGCTAGTAGCTTCGAGAACGAGGCTCTTGAGACTAGCCAGACATTGATTGATACGCAGCCGACGTCGCTTTTCAATCAACGGCTTTTTAATCTGCGCAGAGAAAGCAATCAAGTTGGTCAAAACCAATCACTAGAGCGAATCTTAAAAAACTGATCTGATACAGTTACAGTTACGATTATCCCAATTATTTCTGCATTTATTAAGCGCCACTATCTAATGACTAAGCATCAATCGATGGCGCTGAGCAATTGTGAGTGAAGGACCTGCTCAAGGTCCCTACACAGTAACCGTCTCAAGGGAGAAGGCTCGAACCCGTACTGTCAGCGTTACAAGCCGAGCGCTCTATCCAATCGGCTACCGTGTCAAACAGTTAATCACAATAGTTTATGCAGTTCTGTCGTAGAATCTAATCTAATCTAAAGGCTTCTGTAGCGCCGTTATCATAATGGTACTTTATTGGTAAGACTAAACCCGACGCAAACAGGCAGACACTAAAGGGCCACATTAATGCCTAAGTAAGTAAGTAAGTATATTCTTTATTAACCAATAGCTAATTGCTAATAGCCACCCGCGCTTGATAATATGCATTGTAATTTTAAGAGTGGATTACCAAGCAGCACAAAAATTAACTTGCTTGACCTATTGTCGCGTTCAACACCGGTCCGTCTAAAACAGAAGAACTTAATTGGCTTGGCCTACCTTTCGTCTCTGAGCCGTCGTCGAAGTGGACGAGATGGTTGAGGAAATCTCCGACATCGGCGACATTTTCATTTCTTAAAAATCTCTTCAGATTACTATACCTCTCTCTCTTTAAAAATCTCTTCAGATTAATATATCTCTCTGACTTTCAAAATCTCTTCAGCGTCTCCCGAGTCCACCGTCTCCAAATCGTCAATACTCCGATCGCAAAACGAACCCCGTTACGGTTTCAACCACTGCACCAATAGGCAACGACGCCGAACACGGTATGAGACGACTGAATAAAATTCCTCAAAAGTCGTCCCTTTTTTCTGTTCCAAACCCTCACTGTCGCGCATTTATGACATAACTCCTGCGACCAATGAAATTATGGAGCGGGTATCTCGTCCCCCTCCGCCCCGCTTGTACCCTGGGCGAAGGGGTGTCACAACAAAGCCGACGACATCGGGCAGGGAGGGGTGGCAGGGCGCGAGCAGTCACGCGCCACCAGATGGTGTCGATTAACCCGGTTTCCCCCACTCGCTCCTTCGACGACTATGAGAAAACCCCGCCCACTACCCGATGTAAACATGAGAAAAACACGCCCACTTTGCTCGCAGCCAGTTGGTCGCTGACGCTGCGGAATGAATAAACCGCATGCGATGGAGTAAGATTTGTTCAATTGCTCATAAATGATTCAGTTTCTCAGGCTCATCAATTATCTCTAATATGTAAATATATATATTTATTTTGTAAATTTATCCGAAATTTCTCAGCATCATATAAAACCTGCGTCAGGGAGATTGCGTAACACCTGACATGGTTAGCTATACGCGTACGTACACCAAGGCGCCCTCCAGCGTGAGGATGCCGGTTCGCGTCCCAGTTTTTGGCTTATTTCAGAGATTTTAATCTCCGGCTAGCACGGTCCGTACACGGGGACCTTAAATGGCGTGGCCCCCACTTAAACGGACAGGGATGGTGAAGGATCTTACCCGATAAATTCATTGAAAATGAGCAGGGTCGAGAACATACGGTCGCTATAGAAAACCGTGTGCATTTACATTAACGTTTTACAAATATTAGGTTTTGCTTAGACACCTTTAAATCGTACTTTCTCGAAGCTATATATAGTATATAGGTCAATTTTGTTTGATTCTGAACGTCCTGTGTTCGATCGTATGTATAGTAAACTACATATCCATGTTACGGCGTCGTTCTATAAACAAATGATGTTCCAGACGTTAACGGCCCTGGCAGCCACAAGATGTCGTTAAACACCGAACACTAATCCAAATGACGTGGCGCTCATTCAAAGGGGCAGCGGTGCGGTGGTGAAGGATCTCACCCGATAAATTCATTGAAAAATGAGCAACGTCGAGGCCATACGGTCGCTATAGAAAAAAGTGAGCATTTACACTGCGTTGTGTTTGAGGCAGGTCGAACTTTTTCAAAGCGTTTTATCGTAATCTCGAGATTTCTACAGCGCCAACGAAAGCTAAGTCGCGCGAACCAGCTTATTCACAGTATTATTTATTTAAGCGCTGAAGAAACGTCAAACATAACAATACTTTATTTTATTTCCTCAGATTGTCTGTACTAACTTTCCGTGTTTGTTTAAATGTCGTTAACACCCTTTTCGGTGGCACCTCGTCCTTAGATTAATTGCATAGCTGTTCTGTTTGTCTTAAATTTGTTTATCATTACAACTCTTCTGCTTCCAATCCCAAACATCACCCATTCTAGCTGCCACGCTCTCTCTGCCTATATCTTTTGCATCTTGACCTGGAACCAAACCCTTATTATCTATCGATTTTGTTTTGACTGAGCGCCAGTGAATAAGCTGGTCCCCGTGACGTGGCTTTCGTTGGGCGCTGTAGAAATCTCGGAATTACGATTACGATTACACATCTTCGACCTTACTTCACGGCGTGCGGTTCTCTCTGCCGTCTGGCGCGTTAAAGGACGCATGCGAAAACCCCGCCTGTGACTCAGTAACCGTACGCGAGGGTTTGTGTGAAAACCCCGCCCACCCGGCACGAGACGCCCGAAAACGAAGGGTAGCAAAAGCAAGCAGGGTAAGTCACGCAGGTACACACAGACCCCGCGGTATAAACTGAAGGGGACTCCTTGTTGTATTAAGAGTCTCGAAAACGCGCGCAGGCGCGTGTGTGAAAACTCCGCCCACCGTAGCCAGCACGCATGCGAAAACCCCGCCCACCGCAGCCGAGCAGACGCGGCGCCCGGTGCGAAAACCCCGCCCAGTCGCGCGAGTCGAGCTGCGTCACCACCCCAACCACAATGGCTGCATTAGATCGCAGTAGACTACGAAAGGAACGGTCCCTTTGTTCAGCCGGTCCCTGCAGACTGAGTGCCTCTGTCCTACGCATGCCTGTCGCGGCCCCCCATGGGTGGGGGAGCAGTGGGGGGAAGGAATATCCCAGATGCCATAAAACTTAAGCGACGTTAAAAAGCCCCCACACGGGGCACGTGGACGTGCGGTCGCGTTTGACCCCGGATCAATTCGAGGGCGTATTGAAACACGCGCCGCTGAAATTTACTGCAACAAAAACATTTATATAGCGGCACGATGTGTGTACCTCGAAGGTAAGAGGCACTGTGTTGTGCTAAGCACTGCGTTGTCTGGCTTTGTGGTGTGGTGTAAGGTAGGGTAAGATAGGGTAAGCAAATAAGGTTTATGTAGAACACGGTAGCCGATTGGTTAGAGCGCTCGGCTTGTAACGCGAAGAGTATGGGTTCGAAAGTATGGGTTTGAGAATATGGGTTCGAGAGTATGGGTTTAAGAATATGGGTTCGAGAGTATGGGTTTGAGAATATGGGTTCGAGAGTATGGGTTTGAGAATATGGGTTCGAGAGTATGGGTTTGAGAATATGGGTTCGAGAGTATGGGTTTGAGAATATGGGTTCGAGAGTATGGGTTTGAGAATATGGGTTCGAGAGTATGGGTTTGAGAATATGGGTTCGAGAGTATGGGTTTGAGAATATGGGTTCGAGAGTATGGGTTTGAGAATATGGGTTCGAGAGTATGGGGTTTGACTCTCCTCCCCTGAGACGGTTACTGTGTAGAGGACCTTGAGCAAGTCCTTCACTCACAATTGCTCGGCGCCATCGATTGATGCTTAATCATTAGATAGTAGCGCTTAATAACTGCAAAAATTATCATAATATCTTAACATTGTTATAGCGCCGTTTATGAAAGTTCCATATGGAACTGTAATGACTATCTGACAGAAACTAAACGGTAAAGTAAGACGATGTAATGTAATTGAATAATTTATATAGCATCGAAAATCAGACACGTAAATAAGTATGTACGTATCTGAACAAGCCCTTTTAACTCGGCCACTGCCTTTAGTCGGGCGGTGCTAGTTCGAAGCCTGGATAAAGAGAGCTCCTCTCTCTTCCCCTCTCAGGGTTTCGCAGGTGCCTGGTGTTGAGTTTATTCTGTAAGGGGCGCTGTATAAATCTTAAATTACAATTACAGTTACCATTATAAAGGAGAAGGGTGACGCTAGTCATCTTCGTTACGACACAGCGTCGTTAAAAAGATCCTATCTACCCATCCACCCCGCACCATGTTGGGCAAAGACGGGTGACCGAGGCGCCACCAGAGGGCAACCCTGACATTCCACCCGGTGTAAAAAGGCGCGCACGCCTCTACTTGCGCGCGGTCTCGTCAACACGCGTTCTTTTGTCAGGCAAATAGTTTTACGCGGTGCGCAAACAAAGCATTGAAACAATCTATTAAATGCGTCGCGATAACAGGCGACCCTGCCCCGCGAGGAATTTAATCCCCCGTGGCCCGGTCACACGCCGACAGATGGCACGACTAGTGTGAAAAACACGCCCATTGCAAGGCTCGTCTATGAGAAAACCCCGCCCACAGCGGCGCGTGCCTGAGAAAACCCCGCCCACGGCTGACTCGCTGCTGCCGGTTATGAGAACGCTCCGCCCACTCGAGAAATGTCGCCGAAGCGTAATCAAATCGTAATCGTAATCGTAATTCCAAGATTTCTACAGCGCCCAACGACAGCCGCGCCGCGGAGACCAGCTTATTCACAGGCGCTCAGTCAAAACAAAATCGATAGGCAAAAGGGTTCGGTTCCAGGTCAAGATCCAAGAGTCAGGCAGAGAGACAGCGTGGCAGCTACGGTGGGTGATGTCTGGGGCTGGAGAGCAGAGAGAGAAAAAAGGAAGAAGGGGTGTCAGGATATGACACTAATCCGTTCTTTGGTGTAAAATGTAACAGTAATTCTTTGCATTGTAATTCAGACGCTATTGTCCTCACAAATTAGAATGATTAGATTTTTAAGTCGAAGACAAGTCTGCAAACCTGGAACAACCGGAAACGTCAAAGCAGAAGTTTCACTGAAATCTGCCCACTGAATGATCGTTCTTGGCCCCGCCCACTGTGCTCGTCATGAGAAAGCCCCGCCCATCGCGGCGTTAAATCATGAGAAAGCCCTGCCCACCTCAGTATCACCCTGTACAAGCCGAGACGTCGAATTTGAGAAAACTTGAATTTATGATTGCCACCGGGCGCCGAGTTGTTTTTAAGGGTGACATTGAAGGGTGAAGGGGTTGTTACAACCACACGCCTTCCTCCACAGGCCGCCTGAAAACCACAAACCTAGACAACTTTAAGGACAATCGCATCGGGTAGGATCCGAACACGGTTTGCTTTTGCTTTTCGACGAAACCTGTCAACCGGGGATTCAACACAAGCTGCCTGACTACAGGCTATAGTGTCTGGCGATAATGTCTGCTCTTAAGCACGGTATACGAGATATGACTTCGAAATCGTAATCGTAAACTCGAAATTTCTAAAGCGCTACTTAAAAGCTAAGCGCAGGGCACCAGCTTATTCATTAGCGCTGCGTCAAGTCAGTGGCGTTGTCCAAAGATGCCATGTCAAGAACGAAGTCTGGCTGCCAGAAGACCAGAGAGATAGACAGACAGACAATCAGACAGAGAGACAGACAGACAGAAGGGGAGAGGAGCTGTTAGGGTGTGTTGTGTTTAAGCTGAGAGAAATTGCAAGGCAGCGGAATCGATGGATCAGGGTGGGCTTCGTGGACAAACGCATCGGGTAGAATACGAAACATGTTTCGATTCTCCGCGCTAACGAAACCCGTCAACACAGAATCGATCATTCAACACACGCGATGAGAGGACAGTTTCCGACTACTGGTCACACCAGTTTCAAGATTGGGGATACGACCTTTGAACCCATGCGACAAAATCGGCAAGCCCGCTACTGCCACACCCCCCCCCCCACGATATAGTCGTCGGGCCCGGGGCGAGATGCGGCTGAAGGGCGGGTGGCTGGCTGAGGTAAATTTCGTTCGGGGTCACGCTCTTGGGTCACACGCTAGATGGCGCTGCTCAACAAAAACGACAGACAATGTCAACGTAAGAACAAACAATCGATGCCTCTGTTCGTTCGGCCTCTCACCCTTCCATGCGTCCGTTTGGCATTTCGCCGTTCTGTCCGCCATTTTGTCCTTCTCTTCGTCCTTTCGTCCTTCTGTTTCTTCGTCTTTATGTCCGCCGGTCCGCTTTACTTCGTCCTCATGAACTGACGTCCGATCGTCCTCCTTCTCCTCCTCCTCCTCCTCCTCCTCTTATTTCTCCTCTTCCTCCTCCTCCTATTCCTCCTCCTCCTATTCTTCCTCCTCATCCTCTTCCTCTTCCTCCTCCTTTTCTCTTCCTCCTCTTCCTCCTCCTCCTATTCCTCCTCCTCCTCATCCTATTTCTCCTCCTATTCCTCCTCCTCTTCCTCTTCCTCCTCCTCTTCTTCCTCCTCGTCCTATTCCCCCTCCTATTCCTCCTCCTCATCCTATCCCCCTCCTCCTATTCCTCCTCCTCCTATTCGTCCTCCTCCTCTCCTTCCTTCTCCCTCTCCTCATCTTATTCCCCCTCCTCCTCTTCCTCCTCCTCCTCCTCTTCCTCCTCCTCCTCTTCTTCCTTCTCCCTCTCCTCATCCTATTCCCACTCCTCCTATTCCTCCTCATCTTCCTCCTCCTCCTCTCCTTTCTTCTCCTTCTCCTCATCCTATTCCCCTCCTCCTCTTTCTCATCCTCCTCCTCTTGCTCCTCCTCAACTTGCTCCTCCTCCTCTTCTTCCTTCTCCTTCTCCTCATTCTCTTCCCCCTCCTCCTATTCCTCCTCCTCCTCTTCCTCCTCCTCCTCTTCCTCCTCCTCCTCCTCTTCCTCCTCCTCCTCTTCCTCCTCCTCCTCCTCTTGCTCCTCCTCCTCTTCCTCCTCCTCCTCTTCCTCCTCCTCCTCTTGCTCCTCCTCCTCTTCTTCCTTCTCCTTCTCCTTCTCCTCATTCTATTCCCCCTCCTCCTATTCGTCCTCCTCCTCTCCTTCCTTCTCCTTCTCCTTCTCCTCCTCCTCCTCCTCCTCTTCTTCCTTCTCCTTCTCCTCATCGTATTTCCCCTCCTCCTATTCCTCCTCCTATTCCTCCTTCTCTTCCTATTCCTCCTCTTACTCCTCCCCTCTTCTTCTTCTTCTTCCTCCTCCTCCTCCTCCGTCCGTTTTTCCATCCGTCCGTCCGTCCGTCCGCCCGCCTTTCTGTCTCTCTCTCCGTCCTTCTGGAAATGCCCTCGCCCCCCACGCAAGCAATCCTGAAGCCGCCACCAGAGTTGAGTTGTCCCCTCAAAACTGATTGGGGTTGTAATAGTAGTTCCTCAGTTTAGCGACATCTTATGGCATCAAAGGCCGTTGCTGTCGCCCTCCTCCTTTATCCAGGCTTGGGACTGGCACTACCCCCAAACAAGGCAGTGTTGGCAGAGTTGTTGGCTGGGGTTGTTATTGGTTGTCATTGTTGTTGGTGGTTGTTGTTGTTGTGGCTGGGGTTGTTAGAAAGTAAAGAAGTCATGAAAACACGGGATAGCAGAGAAAGATCGTTGAGAAACCGAGATACAAAAGCGAGGTAGTCTAAACCTGTTTGCTTAAGAAATTCCTGTATTGTCAAATTGGTTTATTTGGACACTTCTGAGGCGTTATCAAATGGGTTGTAAAAATTACAATTTGTTACACGGCCCTTTGACGAAGAAGAGCTTTGAAGTCATACGAAATCACCAACACTTCACCTCTTACAATTTCTGGGCGTGTCTTTCAAAACTGAAAACATTCATATTCCACAAATCTTACCCTAATTTTTCCTCTTCTTATTTCTCTTTCCGGTTCAATTTCAAGCACCATCCACCGTAGCCGTCCGACTGTCTGCCTGCCTGACTTTTAGATCTTGACCTCGAACCGAATTTTTCTTGCCTATCGATTTTGTCTTGACTGAGCGCCTGTGAATAAGCTGGTTCCCACGACTTAGCTTTCGTTGGGCGCTGTAGAAATCTCGAGATTACGATTACGATTACGATGTTGTAAAGAGCGGCAGCCCATGACGTTTTCCTATGTGAATGACGTTCCTATGAAAAGACGTTCTTTTGGTGGCACATGGTGTACGAGACACCTAGCGAATGAACCTGACACTTGCTCTGCTACAGAGTTCGAAGGATGTGTGCTGCCACCTAGCGAATGTATTGCACATTTATTAATGTGTATAAGCCGATAAGACGACGATGGCAACGACGAAAATGACGATGACAATGACAACTAAGACGACGACAATGATGATGATGATGACGAAAACCAAAATAGTGATGATGATGATTATGATGATCGTGACTACAACGAATAGAACTTTTCACGAAGAAGAAAGCAACGACGATAAAACGACACAGAAGAAGCCGACGACAACGATGATGATAACTACAACTAAAATGATAAAAATGATGACGATGCAGATGCTAATAACGACGGCAACAACGAAGACGAAAAAGACGACGACGCAGATGCGATGCCCTCAGAGATGACAGCGTCCGCCTGCAACTCAAACAATCGATAGGACAAATTCTGTACAATTTCTACGAGAAAGAAGCTTTTGCAGACAACAGAAAATCAATTGCTCAGATCGCTCCCCCTCCCCCTCCCCCTCCCCCTCCCCTCGCCTTCCCCTTCCCCTTCCCCTTCCCCTTTCCGAAGAAGACTTGAAATAAAGTCGAAACCTCGAATGTGAATAAATTTTCAACTTTACTAGTACGTGTTTTCATTACTAAAAGACAATGTACCCCAAACAGAATAGCTGATTGTTTAGGCTTCAAGTTCAAAAAGGCAGCTTCATCTAAACCAAAATAAAAGAAATTTAGCCGAAGAGCATATTTAGGAAGCCACGTTTGATTTCTAAGTAACATTTCACAAAATTTGAAAATTTGAAAAAAGCCTCATGATAAGAATCGCCCTTCATTTGGGATGAATAATAATCATTTTATCCGATATAAGAAAATATTTCTCAAAAACGAGGAGAGAGTTTGAAAAAACACATGACATCTGCAGAGTTATAACGTTTTCTTAGTAGATAAAACAATGAAAAGCTAAAGCATTCAGTAGCTCGTCCAATCATCAATACTAAACTATCAAGAATGAGAAATTGATACAACGTCGCATCTAAGCATTGTACTTATAGCTGAGGAAGCAATGTCTGCGAATAGCAATTATTAGCCCAATGTCATTATAGTCGAATTGAAGACAGATTTCCAGAGATTCCGAAGTTTCGTTGACGTATTGGAAGGTTTTCCTTTGGTGAATCATGATCTTTCAGACTTTCAACACGTGATCTGAAACACAGGTACATGCCAGGAAAATTTGTGAATGAAAACAAAGTGCGTCATGGATGCGTCAATTCTTATGAATACTGGAAATCCACGCGAATGTGTGTTTTAGGAGATTGGCCTTTGATGCAAGAAACCGCTTTCATTAACACCAATTTCAATATCATTATTTGTGAACTTTTACCTGTTACAATTGAATCTGGACTTTCACTTTTGAATAATCTGAATCAAAGCTGGAATTTGATGGAATCAGTTTGAGATGAAGCAGCTTCAACATTTCAGTGATTCCCCCCCCCCCCCCCCCCCAGAGAGCTCTGCTCGAGCCAAATGGGTCGGCGATCATTACGCTCCAATGCTCGTGGAGACCTGCTGTTGACACGCTTACGCGTTGTATGTGCGTAGTGGTGCAAGATGATCTAATCTAATGTTTAGACTTATTTAGCGCAGTTATCATAATTCACCAAGAATCAGTCGATGGTTTTTCAAAAAGGAGGTTATTGTCAAGAATCACAATCCGATTCATAGCTGGGTCATTTGACTCTGCTCATTTACACACTACGCTAAAACACAATTGACTAGATCAGTTAGAAAGCCACGTATGCAGCGCTTTTCAGAGGTACACAAAAGGCGCTATATCAAGGAATTATATTTGGAATTGCGATCATATATTTATATGGCGCTTCTCTTGAACGAGAGATTCTTCAGAGGCTTTCCCGACATTTAGTTCGGAGGCAAAGAGGAATACACAGTGATAAAGAGAAACAGACCATTTCTAGTTCTGAAACGAATTCGAGTTCATTTCGATTTGTTGAAGAAAATATTTCATTTGTAGAAACTGCAGATTTACCTCGTGCGCATTCTCCCTCGTGCACAACTGTGATGTCCGTTTTGGTCTTACACGATTCCAATTCCAGAGCACATTTGTTGGGGTAAGTCTGGCCGTCGCTACCACAGACTGGAGTTAAGTCCAATGTACAAAACGGAGAACAGATACACCTATGGCCACCACCGTCATCAGGAACACACTTACCGTAGAAAGGACACACGATTCCAGTGCAGCCTGTGTCGATAAAAGAACTAATAACCAACATCTAACAACTAACATCTCGCATATGCCTATGATTGGGCGAAATGATTATGAAAATCGGATCGATGTTATTAATGCTCTCATCATTATTTTGATGCACTACTTGCTTATATTAGCTAGAAAACCACGTATGCACGTATCTCTTAGGTTTATGACAGAATTTCTGCTGTTGCCACAAGTCAATTATGTTTCAGCTAATTTCAGTTACATGAAGCTACTACAGTATAAGCTAATCAGAGGACTTCCATAGCGCCATCATCATGACACACTATATAGTCCGTTCACGGGAACTTTACATGAAATGTCGCCCATTCAAATGGGCAGCGGTGGTGAAGGATCTCACCCGATCAATTCATTTAAAAATGAACAGGGTCGAGGCCATACGGTCGTCGCAGAAAAACTTCTACGTTCACATTTACACTTATCAGCTTTAGCCACATACAACGCTCTTATCTTAGAAGAATCTTTAGAAGGCCTAGGCCAGCACCAATCTTGAAGATACCGGTGCCGATTTGCCCCCACTGAACGGTGCGAGACGCACACAGCCTGGACACAATACCAAAACTGTAACGGTTGGCCAAGAGTCATGGAAACTGCAATGCTTCGGAGAGGGAAACGCTGCAGTCGCCGCCATGAGCATGATTAACAACGACGATGACGATGATGATGACAACGACAATGACGACGACAACGATGATGATGATGATGACGAAGTAAATATCTTACCATCGCTGTTTCCATAAGTTTCTACAAAATTTATGTTTCAGGGTAAAGTTTCATCTGGATATAAATGTTCTTACACTCGCAATTGAAAATCGACTGATTAATTATTTTAGAAAGTTGAATGATGACGGGATGCTGACAAGTATGTGAAAGACGATCATGATGAGAACGCGTCTGAATTTGAGAGATATGGAGAAAGGTGAGAGAGACAGACAGACAGAGAAAGAGATAGAGAGACACAGAGACACAGAGAGATCCAGAGATACACAGAGAGCGAGAGAGACAGAGACAGACGATCGGACGGACAGAAACAGAGATACTCACAAATGGATGCAACTTACCCTGCCAGAGAATCACACTCATGCACAGAGCGGCGCACACTGCTTTTCCCAAGAAGCTCAACTTCGCCATCTTGCCGAGTACTTCTGCTTTCTGATCGGTTAAACAGCCGGAAGATGAGGCTTCTTATATAGTCGCTGTGTAACGAATTCTGACACGTGATCTGGTGGCAGGTGAATGCAACGTAACTGGCAATAAAAACAGCGGATGTTGCTGGGTTGTAATCCAGTAGAAGATGACGCATCGGTTGTCAATCGTTTTACAACAGCACATCGTGCATTTATGATTTTGCCTTCGTTTAGTCCCAGTTTTTCAGAATTTGATGCTTATAAATTAACATAAACAGGACACTTCTGTTGATCCTTTCGGTCGAATTGACTCCAGAGTTCACCTCGAATGGACGAGAAGACTATCCACTGTCGACCTAACACTAATAATTCTATATGTAGGTCCCCTCACTGGATTGCTCGAAGGGGGGCAGATATCTGAAAGAATATCATAACTGTGCTGGATAATTCGAACCCCTAGAAAAATGCCGTCTTAATTAATAGGAATTAAGTTAATTTGGCCGTTGACTCGAAGCAATCAACAACAGTTCCTCGAGCATGGCTCGAGTTCGTACGGCATAGTAGCATAACGGAACAACCACAACTAAACAACACAACATCATTTTGAAAAAGACTTCACTGCTTGGCAACAGTTAAACATTAAACTAGGATCCGTTGAGTTTAGCAACTGAACCTTCGTCGGTGGAAGAGAGGGACAAGGAATTTTAAAAAGGAAAGTCTTGAGTTGAGAACGAACTGACGCAAAACGACTGATCACAAGTTCACAACGAAAAGATTATAAGAGAATTTTTAAAAATACGCCCAGCAACCGATGAATCTCGTTCACAAAGAACAGTTCTAGTTTCAGGTATGACCAGACAGTCCGTTAGATGACTTGCCTGAACTGTATTCAAACTTGGGAGAAGGACTCGTTTTAAGTACGGTGCTTAAATACGGTTCAATGTTTTACTAACGATAAGCCTCAATTTGAAACAGATTTATTGCTGAACAAGAAGCAATGCCATGATTTAAGTAAAGGTTCGTATCTTGATGTAAACTACAGAGTCCTGAAATCTCTGTCTCTCTGTCTCTGTCTCTGATTTCTGCAAATTTGAGGTGTGACACCAGAAAGAAGCGAGTCAAAGTGATCAAGGCGCCAGAGTTATCCTAGAAGATCTAGGGGCATAGTACCTATTCGGCGTAAGTCACGGTAAGTCATGAATATGCATGAATGACGATTTCGAATTGCCAGTGACATAGTGGGCTAGTAACTTAGACACTTGATATAGCGCCTTTTGAGAACATCACAAAACCGCCGTCTGACCTAACCTAAATTATTCTAAAGTCATAAAGAACAAAACGTTCTAGCACTGAGCAAGCAATTCTCAAATAATCAGAAGAGCTACCACTGGCGGGTCCTCGCACGCACGAAGAGCACAATCAACGGAGTTCTATCACTGGTCAGAATGGTCAGAGTTTCTCGACCAAGTGGCGTCGAAGATGACAAACGACAATGGGAAAACAATGTTTGCGGTTCACCTTATGATCAACCAAAATAGTAGGCAAAGGATAATAATAATAATAATAATAATAACAATAATAATAAGACAATTTCTATAGCGCCGTAACACGGCCGAGGCCGAAGAAAAGGGCGCTGTACATAAGTTCAGGCGACAATAGAAAATTAACTACAGTCATACGATAATTTAAATAGAAACGTTTTAAGCCCTTTCTTAAAGATATCCAAGGATGGAGCATTCTTCACATGGTCGGGAAGGCTATTCCAGGCAGTGGGTCCGGCAATCGAGAAAGAGCTTTCGCCAATCCGCGTGGAAGACCTCGGGACCTGCAGTAGGTTCCTTGACGAGGACATTAGCCGACATCTGACAGAAACAACATCAAGTAAATCGCATGAGAACAACAACATAACAGCAAGAGACTCAGGACTCTAATCAAAATTGCATTTTGAGAACGCAGTGAACTGGAACGAGGCCTGGTGACCTCTTCTGTGACCTCTTCCGTAGAATCGTTAGTAATCTCTCAGCAAGAATAAACCTTTCGTTCTTCCTGCCGTCCTTCAACTCTTCCTTCATCCACCCACCCTTCCTTTCTTTCTTCATTCATTCCTCTCCTCCTTTCTTCTTTCCTTTCTCTCTTCCATTCTTCCTTCCTTTCTTCTTTTCCACCAACCGTCCATCCGTCGATTCTTCCCTCCGTCTAACAATCGGACAATATCTGCATAGATTCAGTTTTAACCATAAATTAGCGACTGATGTCACACGAATGCAATCTAAGATTTTTTCCCTAAATGCAACCTGGCGCCTACTGTGGTCTAAAAACATGGATTAAATATAGGAAGAGATCGATTAAATCCAGGCAGATTGCATCTATGAGCTAGGCGTGTAAGCGACCCATATATGAACTGAATATCGATCAGTGTACGGTGGAGGTTTATTAAAATCGGTAATTATTATCGATTCTCAGAAAAATCTGTAGCAAGATTTTCTCAATTCTCTTCTCTTATTAAATGCAGGTTAGTCCTTCCTTCTTTCCTTCCGTCCTTCCTTCCTTCTTCCTTCCTCCCTTCCCTCCCTTCCTCCCTCCCCCTCCCTCCCTCCCTAGCTTCTTTGCTTCCTTCCTTGCATCCTTCCTTCCTTGCTTCGTCCATCCATCCATCCATCCGCACGTGCGTGCGTCCGTCTGCAAAGATTTCGTTTTAACTATAAATTTCGACGGATGTCAGACGAATGCAATATAAGATGTTTTCCCTAAATGCAACCTGGCGCCTGACGTGACCTAGTAACATGGATTAAATATAGGAAGAGATCGATTAAATCCAGGCAGATTGCATCTATGTGCTAGGCATGTAAGGTACCTAAATGAACTCAATATCGATTATTGTATGGTGAAGTTTATTAAAATGTCGTAGTAATCAGGGTTAATTAAGTAACGCATTTGAGGTACCAGTCGACTCTCGGAATAATCTGCAGCAAGATTTTCTCAACCAGGTTAATCAGTCCTTCCTTCCTTCCTTCGTCCATCCATTCATCCGCACGTGCGTGCGTCCGTCTGCAAAGATTTCGTTTTAACTATAAATTTCGACGGATGTCAGACGAATGCAATATACTCGTAAGATGTTTTCCCTAAATGCAACCTGGCGCCTACTGTGGTCTAGAAACATGGATTAAATATAGGAAGAGATCGATCGAATCCAGGCAGATTGCATCTATATGCGAAGCATGTAAGAGGCCTATATGAACTCAGTATCGATTAGTGTATTGTGAAGGTTTGTTAAAATCGGTAATTATAATCAGGGTTAATTAAGTAACGTATGTCAGGCACCATTCCCCAGTCGACTCTCAGAATAATCTGTAGAAAGATCTTCTCAACCAGGTTAATCCGTCCTTCCTTCCTTCCTTCCTTCCTTCCTTCCTTCCTTCCTTCCTTCCTTCCTTCCTTCCTTCCTTCCTTCCTTCCTTCCTTCGTCCATCCATCCATCCGCACGTGCGTCCTTCCTTTCTTCCTTCCTTCTTTCCTTCCTTCCTTCCTTCCTTCCTTCCTTCCTTCCTTCCTTCCTTCCTTCCTTCGTCCATCCATCCATCCGCACGTGCGTCCTTCCGTCTGCAGAGACTTCGTTTCAACCATACATTTCGACGGATGTCAGACGAATGCAATATAAGATGTTTTCCCTAAATGCAACCTGGCGCCTACTGTGGTCTAGAAACATGGATTAAATATAGAAAGAGATCGATTAAATCCAGCCATATTGCATCTGTGTGTGAGACATCTCTGGGGCCTAAATGAACTGAGTATCCTGAAGACCAGGAGCTTACTTGGCAGGACATATGAAGAATGTCTGCCGTGCGTGCGTTTATCTCCTGCGTCCCTCACGTACGCCCTATACGCCGTTCCCTCACAACCCAGGCTACAGCTGTCCTAATCCATGCATTTATCTGCTCTAGGATTGACGATAGTAAGTCTTTGAAGGTTTGGGATTCTCTGGCATCTCCCGTCTGTCCTGAAAGCTTCTGTCCGGCTGATTAGAAGCATCCCCAAGAAGTATCACCATCTCTGCCTTCGTGTCTGATAAATTGCATTGGCCACCTATTCTGGAACGTATAGAATACAAAACCCTGGTCTTTGTGCGTAACTGTCTCACTGGATGTGCCCCACTTTATAGAAGGGAGCTTTCGGTTCTCACCTACTCCATCCCTGGTCGCAGATTGCTTCGGTTTGCGGTCCTGGGTGACTTGTTTGTCCCATTGGTCCGAACAGCCACGGCTCAGCGCAGGTTTCTTGCGGTGGTCAGCCTCTTTGCCTTGGAATGGTTTGCCTAGTGACCTGCGGCATGAACTTCTTTGCCACTCTCTCTCTCTCTGTCTCTTCGTTTGAAGTCCAATCTGTCGCCCAATGGTTCTGGGTTATTGGGCCGGGAGCGCCTCTGATGAGATTACCTTGAAGTGGCGCTGTTTAAATTCTTGATTACGATTACGATTACAATTGCAATTCCTTTCTATCTTCCATTCTTCTTCCTTCCTTATTTTTCTCCAACAGTCCGTCCCTTCCTTCCTTCCTTCCTCCCTTCCTCCCTCCCTCCCTTTCTGGACACCACGGTCTTTAAACATACGAGAGACGCCATTTGCTCACTTGAAACACGGGCTTTCTTTAGGAAAACGGATACGCACCAGCTTCTTCACACCGTTTCCTTTCATCCCCTACATAGCGCACGGGGAGTTCTCAAATCCCAGGTTCTTCGATTCAAAAGACTCATCTCCTTCAAACCGGACTTTGACAATGCATGCTTTACCCTCTTTAAATCCCTACGAAAAACAGGCTACAATAAGAGAATGCTTAGGAAAATGAAAAGGGTTCTATCACACACAAACTGAAAAGGAAACACAAAGGGGTATCCTATTACCAGTGGTCATTCCATATTCACCAATAGGCACACATTTAATCAGAGAATGGAAGAGACAAATACTTAAGGAAGAAAGCTTTTCAGACTATAGAATTAAAGCCGCCTACACAAAACATAAAAACTTGGGACAACTATTAACTCACGACAACTCTAGAAAAACAACAAAAACATCTAAACAAACGATAGATGCCTTCAAATGCAACTCATCTGGATGCCAAACCTGCCGACACATAACGATAGCAAAACAATTCTCCAGCACCTACACAAGAAGAACTTACAACATAAAACACACATTAGACTGTAGAAATCGAGACATAGTCTATCTAATTGCCTGCAAAATGCAAGAAACGATACGTCGGCGAAACTAGTAGACCACTAGCAACAAGATTATCTAATCACAAATATAATATAAAAATGAAAAACGACACACCGATAGCAACACACTTCAACGAAACCATTTGACGATACTACCAATAGAACAAACAAAAAACAGAAAGGAACGACTAGAACGCGAACAATACTGGATGAACGAACTGACGACATACAGCCCCTTCGGACTAAACATAAAACACACATAATACACACATAAACGTTGGGACGGGAGAACCGACGGTTGCGCCAGTGCACTCTCACAGGGCTATCCTAAGCCCCAATCCCTCTCATCTCCTTTCGGCCAGTGCCTACCGAACGTTCACCAACAGCCCGATGTTCACGTCTCTACGATACGAAAATCTGGTTCAACCGGAAAACGCCAGAATATACCGACAAAAGACACAAGAAAACAAACAAAGATGCCCACCACAGAAAGACCGGGAAAGATGGAAACATGAAGACTTCAAAGCAACAAGCGACGTGTAAATAGCACAGCATATGGACTGTCAAGCAGCTCATTCTATCGCATGTGGAACTTTGAACTTTGATGTGGTGCCGCACTTTGATCTAGCCTACGAATGTTTAATCATTACTTTGAATTTGTATAGCACTATGTATTTGTATCGCATATTGAACTACATAGTCAGTACTAACCATGTTTTAGTTGTACCGCAACTTTATGTTTAGAACTTTAGACTAATTGAAGGTCAGGTCTTCGCGCCTTTTGATTGAACATTAGCCACCGAATTGACATTAATAGTTTTCTAGCCGAGCCAATTGTACAGCGCTTCACTTTAGTACTAGTATATATACCACTAACTTTCACACTTTTAATCATTCTCGAAGAAGACTTACAATAAAGTCGAAACGACGAATGTGAATAAATTTTCAACTTTACTAGTACGTGTTTTTATTACTGAAAAATAATGTACCCCAGACAGAATAACTTTAGAAATTCTGTCAACCAAGTACGCTACAAGCGCTACCCACCGAACAACGGGTGGAATTTGAATCATTACCGCTATGATAATCGGCAGAACAACACCTCACGAAGCCGAAGCAGAAACCGATACCAGAACAACAACGGGTATCGGACTCAAAACCGGTTCCAAGTATCCAACCGTTTCCGAAGCCAGAGTCGGAGCCGGAACAGAAGCAACAACGGAAACCGCAGCCGCAGTCGCAACGGAAGAAACAACGGAAACCAGGACTGGAACCGCAACCACAACCAATATCAGAACAACTACAGCCGCGGGGCATGGAACAACAGAAGCAGAAGCAGATCCTGGAATAGCAAGAGGGACAACAGAAACGAAGAAAGAACAGAGGAGAAAAGATCAAGCAACGCAGACTTCCAAAGCATGTGTCGGGCACTCTACAAGGCGGCCCAGATACAACACCACAAGGAGAACTGGACCGACCTGCCACAGGCAATCGTCAGAAATCTAGAAGATTTAGCGTCCAACATCACACCACCGGACCCCACTACTGAACTGCAAGAACAGATACAAACGATCTTCACCGACACCGCTACCCAGATACACGCGTGCGTTCTGAACCACCTCTAGCAACGCCTGGAATTCAACCGAAACTTTCTCAGGTCCGTAAACCCTCAGGACAAAGAGAGAGCCAAGGACATCGTCGGAAGGAGACTCAAACAATGTTTATGAAGGAAGATGGGTCCGGTCCACATAGAAACAACTCTAAACAGAGAAAGTCACCGAAACGGAGGATGAAGGCAACAAAGACGACGACGACTGGACCATTCAACCGCCACGCTCGAAAAATACGCGCCACGGCAACACCCCTCCATCACTTCCAAGAAATATATCATTAAAAAGCCGCGTCCAGAACCTAGCAACAACGAGCAAATTCCAGGTACTGGCCGACCAAGCCGCACTCGAGGAACTCCTGGGAACGGCGAACGAAATGGAAGAAGAAACCCCGGTGGAAAATATGGACAACCAACAAATAGTCATCCGAGCCGAAGTTCATGCGGAGCAAATCAACTCGCAAACACCTACAGCACAGGAACCCATTCTACCACCGACAACGCCCCCACCTTCACAAGGAAACGCCGTTAACAAGTGACGGAAGACAAGACACGACGACCGCATCAAAGCCGACTGGAGGGTGAAACTGAAGCAAGACACAAAGGTCCTCGTTATCACTGACTCAAACTTCAGAAACCTACCGGAGGAGGAGATCCCACAGAACTGGCAGGTCGACATATTCCCTGGTGCCAAATTTGCAACAATGGCAAACGTGATCAAAAAACTACCCTCCAACAATATCGAACACCTCGTAACTTCCGTGGGAATAAACAACAGGAATGGCGACTTCAAATGCACCACTTTCAGAGAATCCAACCGATTGACGGAAGCCTGCACCTCACCAACCGCGACAGTCCACACATTAGGAGTATCCTACAGCAACCTTCTGAAGCAAACGGAGAAGGAAAACCTAGTCCAGATCAACCAACGTCTTCACCGAATGTTCACCAACAAATAGATCCAACCTCTGAAACCGGAGGAAACGATGACGGAAGACAATTATATTTCAAATGGATAATTTCACCTAGTGTCATTAGACATCCGTAACGACCCATTTTCTTTCTCATGATGACTTTTAAAAATTGTTATATATTATATGTCTACAAATTTCAAAACTTTCAGCTGATTGTTTAGGCTTCAAGTTCAAAAAGGCAGCTTCATCTAAACCAAAATAAAAGAAATTTAGCCGAAGAGCATATTTACGAAGCCACGTTTGATTTCTAAGTAACATTTCACAAAATTTGAAAATTTGAAATAAGAGCCTCATGATAAGAATCACCTTTGACTTGGGATGGATAATAATCATTTTATCCGATATAAGAAAATATTTCTCAAAAACGAGGAGAGAGTTTGAAAAAACACACAACATCTGCAGAGTTATAACGTTTTCTGAGTAGATAAAACAATGAAAAGCTAAAGCGTTCAGTAGCTCGTCTCTACATCAATACTAAACTATTAAGAATGAGAAATTGATACAAAGACGCATCTAAGCATTGTACTTATAGCTGAGGAAGCAATATCTGCGAATAGCAATTATTAGCCGAATGTCATTATAGTCGAATTGAAGACAGATTTCCAGAGATTCCGAAGTTTCGTTGACGTATTGGAAGGTTTTCCTTTAGTGAATCATGATCTTTCAGACTCTCAACTCGTCACCTGAAACAGAGGAACATGCCAGTAAAATGTGTGAATGAATACAAAGTGCGTCATGGATGCGTCAATTCTTATGAATACTGGAAATCCACGCGAATGTGTGTTTTAGGAGATTGGCCTTTGATGCAAGAGACCGCTTTCATTGACACCAATTTCAATATCATTATTTGTGAACTTTTACCTGTTACAATTGAATCTGGACTTTCACTTTTGAATAAACTGAATCAAAGCTGGAATTTGATGGAATCAGTTTGAGATGAAGCAGCTTCAACATTTCAGTTATTCCCCCCCCCCCCCCTAGAGAGCTCTGCTCGAGCCAAATGGGTCGGCGATCATTACGCTCCACTGCTCGTGGAGACCTGCTGTTGCCACGCTTACGCGTTGTATGTGTGTAGTGGTGCACAGATGATCTAATCTAATGTTTAGAGTTATTTAGCGCAGTTATCATAATTCACCAAGAATCAGTCGATGGTTATTCAAAAAGGAGGTTATTGTCAAGAATCACAATCCGATTTATAGCTGGGTCATTTGACTCTGCTCATTAACACGCTACCCTACAACAGAATTGACTAGATCAGTTAGAAAGCCATGTATGCAGCCCTTTTCAGAGGTACACAAGAGGCGCTATATCAAGGAATTATATTTGGAATTGCGATCACAGATTTATATGGCACTTCTCTTGAACGAGAGATTCTTCAGAGGCTTTCCCGACATTTAGTTCTGAGGCAAAGAGGAATACACAGTGATAAAGAGAAACAGACCATTTCTAGTTCTGAAACGAATTCGAGTTCATTTCGATTTGTTGAAGAAAATATTTCATTTGTAGAAACTGCAGATTTACCTCATGCGCATTCTCCCTCGTGCACAACTGTGATGTCCGTTTTGCTCTTACACGATTCCGCGTCCAGAGCACATTTGTTGGGGTAAGTCTCGCCGTCGCTACCACAGACTGGCCAATACTCCTTTGTACATCCCCGGAAACAGATACACTTATGACCAAGAACGTCATCAGGAACACACTTACCGTGGAAGGGACACTCGATTCCATTGCAGCCTGTGTCGATAAAAGAACTAATAACCAACATCTAGCAACTAACATCTCGCATATGCCTATGATTGGGCGAAATGATTATGAAAATCAGATCGATGTTATTAATTCGGCGATGCTCTCATCATTATTTTTATGCAATACTTGCTTATATTAGCTAGAAAGCCACGTATGCACGTATCTCTTAGGTTAATGACAGAATTTCTGCTGTTGCCACAAGTCAATTATGTTTCAGCTAATTTCAGTTACATGAAGCTAATATAAGCTAATCAGAGGAATTTTATAGCGCCATTATCACGACACACTATATAGTCCGTACACGGGGACTTTACATGAAATGTCCCCCCATTCAAATGGGCAGCGGTGGTGAAGGATCTCACCCGATCAATTCATTGAAAAATTAACAGCGTCGAGGCCATACGGTCGTCGCAGAAAAACGTCAACGTTTACATTTACATTTATCAGCTTTAGCCACATACAACGCACTTATCTTAGAAGAACCTTTAGAAAGCCCAGGCCAACACCAACCTTGAAGATACCGGCGCTGATTTGCGCCCACTGAACGGTGCGCTACACACAGCCTGGACACAATACCAAAACTGGGACGGTTGGCCAAGAGTCATGGAAACTGCAACGCTTCGGAGAGGGAAACGCTGCAGTCGCCGCCATGAGCATGATTAACAACGATGATGACGACAACAACGATGATGATGACGACGACGACGATGATGATGATGACGAAGTAAATATCTTACCATCGCTGGTTCCATGAGTTTCTACAAAATTTATGTTTCAGCGTAAAGTTTCATCTGGATATAAATGTTCTTGCACTCGCAATTGAAAATCGACTGATTAATTATTTAAGAAAGTTGAATGATGACGGGATGCTGACAAGTACGTGAAAGACGATCATGATGAGAAAGCGTCTGAATTTGTGAGATAGGGCGGAAGATGAGAGAGACAGAGAGAGAAAGAGATGGAGAGACACAGAGACAGAGAGATCCAGTGAGACACAGAGAGATTCAGAGAGACACAGAGAGCGATAGGGACAAAGAGAAACAGACAAACGGACGGACAGAAACAGAGATACTCACAAATGGATGTAACTTACCCTGCCAGAGAATGACACTTATGCACATAGCGGCGCACACTGCTTTTCCCAAGAAGCTCAACTTCGCCATATTGCTGAGTACTTCTGCTTTCGTCTCGGTTAAACAGCCGGAAGATGAGGCTTCTTATATAGTCGCTGTGTAACGAATTCTGACACGTGATCTGGTGGCAGGTGGATGCAACGTAACTGGCAGCAGATGTTGCTGGGTTGTAATCCGGTCGAAGATGACGCATCGGTTGTCAATCGTTGTACATCATCAAATCGTGCATTTATGATTTGATGCCTTCGTTTAGTCCCAGTTTTTCAGATTTTGATGCTTATAAATTAACATAAACAGGACACTTCTGTTGATCCTTTCGGTCGAATTGACTCCAGAGTTCACCTCGAATGGACGAGAAGGCAATCATCCACTGTCGAGCTAACACTAATAATTCTATATGTAGGTCCCCTCACTGGATTGCACGAAGGGGGGCAGATATCTGAAAGAATATGATACCTGTGCTGGGGAATTCGTACGCCTAGAAAAATGCCGTCTTAATTAACAGGAATTAAGTTATTTTGGCAATTGACTCGAGGCTAAAGCAATCAACAACAGTTCCTCGAGCACGGCTCGTGTTCTTACGGCAGAGTCGCATAACGGAACAACCACAACTAAACAACACAACATCATTTTTGAAAAAGACTTCACTGCTTGGCAACAGTTAAACATTAAACTAGGATCCGTTGAGTTTAGAAACTGAACCTTCGTCGGTGGAAGAGAGGGACAAGCGTTGGATAAGGAATTTTAAAAAGGAAAGTCTTGAGTTGAGAACGAAATGACGGAAACGACTGATGACAACGAAAAGATTAAAAGAAGAGAGTTTTAAAAACACGCCCAGCAACCGATGAATCTCGTTCACAAAGAACAGTTCTAGTTTCAGGTATGACCAGTTAGATGACTTGCCTGAACTGTGTTCAAACTTGGGAGGAGGACTCGTTTTAAGTACGGTGCTTAAATACGGTTCAATGTTTTACTAACGATAAGCCTCAATTTGAAACAGATTCCTTGCTGAACAGGAAGTAATGCCATGATTTAAGTAAAGGTTCGTATCTTGATGTAAGCTACAGAGTCCTGAAATCTCTGTCTCTCTGTCTCTTTCTGTCTCTCTCTCTGATTTCTGCAAATTTGAGGTGTGACACCAGAAAGAAGCGAGTCAAAGTGATCAAGGCGCCAGAGTTATCCTAGAAGATCTCGGGGCATGGTACCTATTCGGCGTAAGTCACGGTAAGTCATGAATATGCATGAATGACGATTTCGAAATGCCATTGACATAGTGGGCTAGTACCTTAGACACTTGATATAGCGCCTTTTGAGAACATCACAAAACCGCCGTCTGACTAAAGTCTTGAAGAACAAAACGTTCTAGCATTGAGCAAGCAATTCTCAAATAACCAGAAGAGCTACCACTGGCAGGTCCTCGCACGCACGAAGAGCACAATCAACGGAGTTCTATCTCTAGTCATAATGCTCAAAGTTTCTGGATCAAGTGGCGTCGAAGATGACAAACCACAACGGGAAAACAATGTTTGCGGTTCACGATATGTTCAACCAAAATAGTAGGTAAAGGACAATAAAATTAAATAATAATAATAATAATAATGATAATAATAATAAGACAATTTTTATGGCGCCGTAACCAGACGATGCCGAAGAAAAGGGCGTTGTACATAAGTTCAGGCGACAATAGAAAATTAATTACAGTCATACGATAATTTAAATAGAAACGTTTTAAGCCCTTTCTTAAAGGTATCCAAGGATGGAGCATTCTTCACGTGGTCGGGAAGGCTATTCCACGCAGTGGGTCCGGCAATCGAGAAAGGGCTTTCGCCAATCCGCGTGGAAGACCTCGGGACCTGCAGTAGGTTCCTCGACGAGGACATTAGCCGACATCTGACAGAAACAACATCAAGTAAATCGCATGAGAACAACAACATAACAGCAAGAGACTCAGGACTCTAATTAAAATTGCATTTTGAGAACGCAGTGAACTGGAACGAGGCCTGGTGACCTCTTCTGTGACCTCTTCCGTAGAATCGTTAGTATTCTCTCAGCAAGAATAGACCTTTCGTTCTTCCTGCCGTCCTTCAACTCTTCCTTCATCCACCCTTCCTTCCTCTCTTCATTCACTCCTCTCCTCCTTTCTTCTTCCCTTTCTCTCTTCCATTCTTCCTTCCTGTCTTCTTTTCCACCAACCGTCCATCCGTCTAACAATCGGACAATATCTGCACAGATTCAGTTTTAACCATAAATTAGCGACTGATGTCACACGAATGCAATCTAAGATGTTTTCCCTAAATGCAACCTGGCGCCTACTGTGGTCTAGAAACATGGACTAAATATAAGAGAAGATCGATCGAATCCAGGCAGATTGCATCTATATGCGAAGCATGTAAGAGGCCTATATGAACTCAGTATCGATTAGTGTATTGTGAAGGTTTGTTAAAATCGGTAATTATAATCAGGGTTAATTAAGTAACGTATATCAGGCACTAGTCGACTCTCAGAATAATCTGTAGAAAGATTTTCTCAACCAGATTAATCCTTCCTTCCTTCCTTCCTTCCTTTCGTCCTTCCTTCCTTCCTTCCTTTCTTCATTCCTTCCTTCTTTCCTTCCTTCCTTCGTCCATCCTTCCATCCGCACGTGCGTCCTTCCGTCTGCAGAGATTTCGTTTCAACCATAAATTTCGACTGACGTCAGACGAATGCAATATAAGATGTTTTCCCTAAATGCAACCTGGCGCCTACTGTGGTCTAGAAACATGGATTAAATATAGCAAGAGATCGATTAAATCCAGCCAGATTGCATCGGTGTGTGAGACATCTCTGGGGCCTAAATGAACTGAGTATCCTGAAGACCAGGAGCATACTTGGCAGGACATACGAAGAATGTCTGTCGTGGGTGCGTTTATCTCCTGCGTCCCTCACATACGCCCTATACGCCGTTCCCTCACAACCCAGGCTACAGCTGTCCTAATCCATGCATTTATCTGCTCTAGGATTGACGATAGTAAGTCTTTGAAGGTTTGGGATTCTCTGGCATCTCCCGTCTGTCCTGAAAGCTTCTGTCCGGCTGATTAGAAGTCCCCAAGAAGTATCACCATCTCTGCCTTCGTGTCTGATAAATTGCACTGGCAATCTATTCTGGAACGTATAGAATACAAAACCCTGTTTTTTGTGCGTAACTGTTTCACTGGATGTGCCCCACTTCATAGAAGGGAGCTTTCTGTTCTGACCTACTCCATCCCTGGCCGCAGATTGCTCCGGTTTGCGGTCCTGGGTGACTTGTTTGTCCCATTGGTCCGAACAGCCACGGCTCAGCGCAGGTTTTTTGCGGTGGTCAGCCTCTATGCCTTGGAATGGTTTGCCTAGTGACCTGCGGCATGAACTTCTTTGCCACTCTCTCTCTCTGTCTCTTCGTTTGAAGTCCAATCTGTTGCCCAATGGTTCTGGGTTATTGGGCCGGAAGCGCCTCTGATGAGATTATCTTGAAGTGGCGCTGTTTAAATTCTTGATTACGATTACGATTACAATTGCAATTCCTTTCTATCTTCCATTCTTCTTCCTTCCTTATTTTTCTCCAACAGTCCGTCCCTTCCTTCCTTCCTCCCTTCCTTCCTCCCTTCCTCCCTCCCTCCCTTTCTGGACACCACGGTCTTTAAACATACGAGAGACGCCATTTGCTCACTAGAAACACGGGCTTTCTTTAAGAAAACGGATACGCACCAGCTTCTTCACACCGTTTCCTTTCATCCCCTACATAGCGCACGGGGAGTTCTCAAATCCCAGGTTCTTCGATTCAAAAGACTCAGCTCCTTCAAACCGGACTTTGACAATGCATGCTTTACCCTCTTTAAATCCCTACGAAAAACAGGCTACAATAAGAGAATGCTTAGGAAAATGAAAAGGGACATATGGTTCTATCATACACAAACTGAAAAGCAAACACAAAGGGGTATCCTATTACCAGTGGTCATTCCATATTCACCAATAGGCACACATTTAATCAGAGAATGGAAGAGACAAATACTTAAGGAAGAAAGCTTTTCAGACTATAGAATTAAAGCCGCCAACACAAAACATAAAAACTTGGGACAATTATTAACTCACGACAACTCTAGAAAAACAACAAAAACATCTAAACAAACGATAGGTGCCTTCAAATGCAACTCAGCTGCATGCCAAACCTGCCAACACGTAACGATAACAAAACAATTCTCCAGCACCTACACAAGAAGAACTTACAACATAAAACACACATTAGACTGTAGAAATCGAGACATAGTCTATCTAATTACCTGCAAAAAATGCAAGAAACGATACGTCGGCGAAACTAGTAGACCACTAGCAACAAGATTATCTAATCACAAATATAATATAAGAATGAAAAACGACACACCGATAGCAACACACTTCAACGAGACTGGACGTACTATAAACCATTTGACGATACTACCAATAGAACAAACAAACAACAGAAAGGAACGACTAGAACGGGAACAATACCGGATGAACGAACTGACGACATACATCCCCTTCGGACTAAACATAAAACACACATAATACACACATAAACGTTGGGACGGGAGAACCGACGGTTGCGCCAGTGCACTCTCACAGGGCTATCCTAAGCCCCAATCCCTCTCATCTCCTTTCGGCCAGTGCCTACCGAACGTTCACCAACCGCCCGATGTTCACGTCTCTACGATACGAAAATCTGGTTCAACCGGAAAACGCCAGAATATACCGACAAAAGACACAAGAAAACAAACAAAGATGCCCACCACAGAAAGACCGGGAAAGATGGAAACATGAAGACCTCAAAGCAACAAGCGACGTGTAAATAGCACAGCATATGGACTGTCAAGCAGCTCATTCTATCGCATGTGGAACTTTGAACTTTGATGTGGTGCCGCACTTTGATCTAGCCTACGAATGTTTAATCATTACTTTGAATTTGTATAGCACTATGTATTTGTATCGCATGTTGAACTACATAGTCAGTACTAACCATGTTTTAATTGTACCGCAACTTTATGTTTAGAACTTTAGACTAATTGAAGGTCAGGTCTTCGCACCTTTTGATTGAACATTAGCCACCGAATTGACATTAATAGTTTTCTAGCCGAGCCAATTGTACAGCGCTTCACTTTAGTACTAGTATATATACCACTAACTTTCACACTTTTAATCATTCTCGAAGAAGACTTACAATAAAGTCGAAACGACGAATGTGAATAAATTTTCAACTTTACTAGTACGTGTTTTCATTACTAGAGGACAATGTACCCCAGACACAATAACTTTAGAGACTCTGTCAACCAAGTACGCTACAAGTGCAACCCACAGAACAACGGGTGGAATTTGAATCATTATCGCTATGATAATCGGCAGAACAAAACCTCACGAAGCCGAAGCAGAAACCGATACCAGAACAACAACGGGTATCGGACTCAAAACCGGTTCCAAGGATCCAACCGTTTCCGAAGCCAGAGTCGGAGCCGGAACAGAAGCAACAACGGGAACCGCAGCCGCAGTCGCAACGGAAGAAACAACGGAAACCAGGACTGGAGCCGCAACCACAACCAATATCAGAACAACTACAGCCGCGGGGCATGAAACAACTGAAGCAGAAGCAGATCCTGGAATAGCAAAAGGGAAAACAGAAACGAAGAAAGAACAGAGGAGAAAAGATCAAGCAACGCAGACTTTCCAAAGTCTACAAGACGGCCCAGATACAACACCACACGGAGAACTGGACCGACCTACCACAGGCAATCGTCAGAAATCTAGAAGATTTAGCGTCCAACATCACACCACCGGACCCCACTATTGAACTACAAGAACAGATACAAACGATCTTCACCGACACAGCTACCCAGATACACGCGTGCGTTCTGAACCACCTTCAACAACGCCTGGAATTCAACCGAAACTTTCTCAGGTCCGTAAACCCTCAGGACAAAGAGAGAGCCAATGACATCGTCGGAAGGAGACTCAACCAATGTTTGGGAAAAAAGATGGGCCCGATCAATATAGAAACAACTCTAAACAGAGAAATAATCAACGTTGGAATAAACCGACGTCCAAAGGCAGAACGAATCACTCACACAGTGGAAGACACCGAAACGGAGGATGAAGACAACAACAACGAAGACAACTGGTCCATACAACCGCCACGCTCGAAAAAGACGCGCCACGGCAACACCCCTCCATCACTTCCAAGAAAGATATCGCTGAAAAGCCGCGTCCAAAGCCTAGCAACAACGAGCAAATTTCAGGTACTGGCCGACCAAGCCGCACTCGAGGAACTCCTGGGAACGGCGAACGAAATGGAAGAAGAAACCCCGGTGGAAACGATGGACAACTAACAAAGAGTCATCCGAGCCGAAGTTCATGCGAAGCAAATCAACTCGCAAACATCTACAGCACAGGAACCCGTTCTACCACCGACAACGCCCGCATCTTCACAAGGAAACGCCGTTAACGCGAGACGGAAGACAAGACACGAAGACCGCATCAAAGCCGACTGGAGGGTGAAACTGAAGCAAGACACAAAGGTCCTCGTTATCATTGACTCAAACTTCAGAAACTTACCGGAGGAGGATATCCCACAGGTCGACATATTCCCTGGTGCCGACTTTGCAACAATGGCAAACGTGATAAAAAAAACTACCTCCAGCAATATCGAACACCTCGTAACTTCCGTAGGAGTCAACAATAGGAATGACGACTTCAAACGCTCCACTTGCAGAGAATCCAACCGCGAAAGTCCATACATTAGGAGTATTCTACAGCAACCGACTGAATCAAACGGAGAAGGAAAACCTGGTCCCGATCAAACAACGTCTTCACAGAATGTTCACCAACAAATACATCCAACCTCTGAAACCGGAGGAAACGATGACGGAAGACAATTATATTTCAAATGGATAATTTCAACTTGGGTCATTAGACATCCGTAACGACCCATTTTCTTTCTCATGATGACTTTTAAAAATTAATTTTTATACATTATATGTCTAGAAATTTCAAAACTTTCAGCTGATTGTTTAGGCTTCAAGTTCAAAAGGCAGCTTCACCTAAACCAAAATAAAATAAATTTAGCCGAAGAGCATATTTAGGAAGCCACGTTTGATTTCTAAGTAACATTTCACAAAATTTGAAAATTTGAAATAAAAGCCTCATGATAAGAATCACCTTTGACTTGGGATGTATAATAATCATTTTATCCGATATAAGAAAATATTTCTCAAAAACGAGGAGAGAGTTTGAAAAAACACATAACATCTGCAGAGTTATAACGTTTTCTGAGTAGATAAAATAATGAAAAGCTAAAGCGTTCAGTAGCTCGTCCAATCATCAATACTAAACTATTAAGAATGAGAAATTGATACAACGTCGCATCTAAGCATTGTACTTATAGCTGAGGAAGCAATATCTGCGAATAGCAATTATTAGCCGAATGTCATTATAGTCGAATAGAAGACAGATTTCCAGAGATTCCGAAGTTTCGTTGACGTATTGGAAGGTTTTCCTTTAGTGAATCATGATCTTTTAGACGCTCAACTCGTCACCTGAAACAGAGGAACATGGCAGTAAAATTTGTGAATGAATACAAAGTGCGTCATGAATGCGTCAATTCTTATGAATACTGGAAATCCACGCGAATGTGTGGTTTAGGAGATTGGCCTTTGATGCAAGAGACCGCTTTCATTAACACCAATTTCAATATCATTATTTGTGAATTTTTACCTGTTACAATTGAATCTGGACTTTCACTTTTGAATAATCTGAATCAAAGCTGGAATTTGATGGAATCAGTTTGAGATGAAGCAGCTTCAACATTTCAGTTATTCCCCCCCCCCCTAGAGAGCTCTGCTCGAGCCAAATGGGTCGGCGATCATTACGCTCCACTGCTCGTGGAGACCTGCTGTTGACACGCTTACGCGTTGTATGTGTGTAGTGGTGCACAGATGATCTAATCTAATGTTTAGACTTATTTAGCGCAGTTATCATAATTCACCAAGAATCAGTCGATGGTTATTCAAAAAGGAGGTTATTGCCAAGAATCACAATCCGATTTATAGCTGGGTCATTTGACTCTGCTCATTTACACGCTACCCTACAACACAATTGACTAGATCAGTTAGAAAGCCATGTATGCAGCGCTTTTCACAGGTACACAAGAGGCGCTATATCAAGGAATTATATTTGAAATTGCGATCATAGATTTATATGGCGCTTCTCTTGAACGAGAGATTCTTCAGAGGCTTTCCCGACATTTATTTCTGAGGCAAAGAGGAATACACAGTGATAAAGAGAAACAGACCATTTCTAGTTCTGAAACGAATTCGAGTTCATTTCGATTTGTTGAAGGAAATATTTCATTTGTAGAAACTGCAGATTTACCTCATTAGCAGTCTCCAATGTGCACAACTGTGATGTCCGTTTGGCTCTTACACGATTCCGCTTCCAGAGCACATATGCTTGGGTAACTCTTGCCATTGCTACCACAGACTGGCGCAAGCAGCAATGAACATACCGAAGAACAGATACACTTATGACCAACAACTTCATCAGGAATACACAAACCGTAGAAGGGACACTCGATTCCAGTGCAGCCTGTGTCGATAAAAGAACTAATAACCAACATCTAACAACTATCATCTCGCATATGCCTATGATTGGGCGAAATGATTATGAAAATCAGATCGATGTTATTAATTCGGCGATGCTCTCATTATTATTTTTATGCAATATTTGCTTATATTGGCTAGAAAGCCACAAGTCAATTATTTTTCAGCTAATTTCAGTTACTGTACATGAAGCTAATTTAAGCTAATCAGAGGAGTTTCATAGCGCCATTACCGTGACACACTATATAGTCCGTACACGGGGACTTTAAATGAAATGTCGCCCATTCAAATGGGCAGCGGTGGTGAAGGATCTCACCCGATCAATTCACTGAAAAATGAACAGAGTCGAGGCCATACGGTCGTCGCAGAAAAACGTCTACATTTACATTTATCAGCTTTAGCCACATACAACGCACTTATCTTAGAAGAACCTTTAGAAAGCCCAGGCCTGCACCAACCTTGAAGATACCGGCGCTGATTTGCGCCAATTGAACTGTGCGCTACACGCAGCGTGGAAACATTACCAAAACTGGGACGGTTGGCCAAGAGCCTTGGAAACTGCAACGCTTCGGAGAGGGAAACGCTGCAGTCGCCGCTATGAGCATGATTAACAACGACGATGACGATGATGATGACGACGACAATGACGACGACGATGATGGTGATGACGAAGTAAATATCTTACCATCGCTGGTTCCATGAGTTTCTACAAAATTTATGTTTCAGCGTAAAGTTTCATCTGGATATAAATGTTCTTGACTCGCAATTGAAAATCGACTGATTAATTATTTAAGAAAGTTGAATGATGACGGGATGCTGACAAATATATGAAAGACGATCATGATGAGAACGCGTCTGAATTTGTGAGATAGGCCGAAGATGAGAGAGACAGACAGACAGATAAAGAGATAGAGAGACACAGAGAGATTCAGAGAGAAACATTGAGCGAGAGAGACAGAGACAGACAATCGGACGGACAGAAACAGAGATACTCACAGATGGATGTAACTTACCCTGCCAGAGAATGACACTCATGCACATAGCGGCGCACACTGCTTTTCCCAAGAAGCTCAACTTCGCCATCTTGCCGAGTACTTCTGCTGTCGTTTCGGTTAAACAGCCGGAAGATGAGGCTTCTTATATAGTCGCCGTGTAACGAATTCTGACACGTGATCTGGTGGCAGGTGAATGCAACGTAACTGGCAATAAAAACAGCAGTTGTTGCTGGGTTGTAATCCAGTAGAAGATGACGCATCGGTTGTCAATCGTTTTACAACAGCAAATCGTGCATTTATGATTTTGCCTTCGTTTCGTCCCAGTTTTCCAGATTTTGATGCTTATAAATTAACACAAACAGGACACTTCTGTTGATCTATTTGGTCGAATTGACTCCAGAGTTCACCTCGAATGGACGAGAAGACTATCCACTGTCGACCTAACACTAATAATTCCATATGTAGGTCCCCTCACTGGATTGCTCGAAGGGGGGCAGATATCTGAAAGAATATGATACCTGTGCTGGGGAATTCGTACGCCTAGAAAAATGCCGTCTTAATTAACAGGAATTAAGTTATTTTGGCCATTGACTCGAGGCTAAAGCAATCAACAACAGTTCCTCGAGCACGGCTCGTGTTCTTACGGCAGAGTCGCATAGCGGAACAACCACAACTAAACAACACAACATCATTTTGAAAAAGACTTCACTGCTCGGTAACAGCTAAACATTAAACTAGGATCCGTTGAGTTTAGCAACTGAACCTTCGTCGGTGGAAGAGAGGGACAAGTGATTTTAAAAAGGAAAGTCTTGAGTTGAGAACGAACTGACGGAAAACGACTGATCACAAGTTCACAACGAAAAGATTATAAGAGAATTTTAAAAATTACGCCCAGCAACCGATGAATCTCGTTCACAAAGAACAGTTCTAGTTTCAGGTATGACCAGCGAGTCCGTTAGATGACTTGAAGTGTATTCAAACTTGGGAGAAGGACTCGTTTTAAGTACGGTGCTTAAATACGGTTCAATGTTTTACTAACGATAAGCCTCAATTTGAAACAGATTCCTTGCTGAACAGGAAGAAATGCCATGATTTAAGTAAAGGTTCGTATCTTGATGTAAGCTACAGAGTCCTGAAATCTCTGTCTCTCTGTCTCTCTCTCTGATTTCTGCAAATTTGAGGTGTGACACCAGAAAGAAGCGAGTCAAAGTGATCAAGGCGCCAGAGTTATCCTAGAAGACCAAGGGGCATGGTACCTATTCGGCGTAAGTCACGGTAAGTCATGAATATGCATGAATGACGATTTCGAATTGCCAGTGACATAGTGGGTTAGTAACTTAGACACTTGATATAGCGCCTTTTGAGAACATCACAAAACCGCCGTCTGACCTAACCTAAATTATTCTAAAGTCAAAAAGAACAAAACGTTCTAGCATTGAGCAAGCAATTCTCAAATAATCAGATGAGCTACCACTGGCGGGTCTTCGCACGCACGAAGAGCAAAGTCAAAGGAGTTCTATCACTAGTCAGAATGCTCAGAGTTTCTCGACCAAGTGGCGTCGAAGATGACAAAGGATAATGGGAAAACAATGTTTGCGGTTCACGATATGATCAACCAAAATAGTAGGTGAAGGATAATAATAATAATAATAATAATAGCAATAATAAGACAATTTCTATAGCGCCGTAACACGGCCGAGGCCGAAGAAAAGGGCGCTGTACATAAGTTCAGGCGACAATAGAAAATTAACTACAGTCATACGATAATTTAAATAGAAACGTTTTAAGCCCTTTCTTAAAGATATCCAAGGATGGAGCATTCTTCACATGGTCGGGAAGGCTATTCCACGCAGTGGGTCCGGCAATCGAGAAAGAGCTTTCGCCAAACCGTGTGGAAGACCTCGGGACCTGCAGTAGGTTCCTTCACGAGGACATTAGCCGACATCTGACAGAAACAACATCAAGTAAATCGCATGAGAACAACAACATAACAGCAACAGACTCAGGACTCTGATTAAAATTGCATTTTGAGAACGCAGTGAACTGGAACGAGGCCTGGTGACCTCTTCTGTGACCTCTTCCGTAGAATCGTTAGTGATCTCTCAGCAAGAATAAACATTTCGTTCTTCCTGCCGTCCTTCAACTCTTCCTTCATCCACCCACCCTTCCTTCCTTTCTTCATTCATTCCTCTCCTCTTTCTTCTTTCCTTTCTCTCTTCCATTCTTCCTTCCTTTCTTCTTTTCCACCAACCGCCCATCCGTCCGTTCTTCCCTCCGTCTAACAATCGGACAATATCTGCACAGATTCAGTTTTAACCATAAATTAGCGACTGATGTCACACGAATGCAATCTAAGATTTTTTCCCTAAATGCAACCTGGCGCCTACTGTGGTCTAAAAACATGGATTAAATATAGGAAGATATCGATTAAATCCAGGCAGATTGCATATATGAGCTAGACGTGTAAGCGACCCATATATGAACTGAATATCGATCAGTGTACGGTGGAAGTTTATTAAAATCGGTAATTATTATCGACTCTCAGAAAAATCTGTAGCAAGATTTTCTCAATTCTCTTCTCTTATTAAATGCAGGTTAGTCCTTCCTTCTTTCCTTCCGTCCTTCCTTCCTTCTTCCTTCCTCCCTTCCCTCCCTTGCTCCCTCCCCCTCCCTCCCTCCCTCCCTTCTTTGCTTCCTTCCTTCCATCCTTCCTTCCTTCCTTCGTCCATCCATCCATCCACCCATCCGCACGTGCGTGCGTCCGTCTGCAAAGATTTCGTTTTAACTATAAATTTCGACGGATGTCAGACGAATACAATATAAGATGTTTTCCCTAAATGCAACCTGGCGCCTAGTGTGGCCTAGTAACATGGATTAAATATAAGAGAAGATCGATCGAATCCAGGCAGATTGCATCTATATGCGAAGCATGTGAGAGGCCTATATGAACTCAGTATCGATTAGTGTATTGTGAAGGTTTGTTACAATCGGTAATTATAATCAGGGTTAATTAAGTAACGTATGCCAGGCACCATTCCCCAGTCGACTCTCAGAATAATCTGTAGAAAGATCTTCTCAACCAGGTTAATCCGTCCTTCCTTCCTTCCTTCCTTCCTTCCTTCTTTCCTTCCTTTTTTCCTTCCTTCCTTCCTTCCTTGCTTCATTCCTTCCTTCCTTCCTTCCTTCCTTCGTCCATCCATCCATCCGCACGTGCATCCTTCCTTCCTTCTTTCCTTCCTTCCTTCCTTCTTTCCTTCCTTCCTTCCTTCCTTCCTTCCTTCCTTCCTTCCTTCCGTCCTTCCTTCCTTCTTCCTTCCTCCCTTCCCTCCCTTCCTCCCTCTCCCCTCCCTCCCTCCCTTCTTTGCTTCCTTCCTTCCATCCTTCCTTCCTTCCTTCGTCCATCCATCCATCCACCCATCCGCACGTGCGTGCGTCCGTCTGCAAAGATTTAGTTTTAACTATAAATTTCGACGGATGTCAGACGAATGCAATATAAGATGTTTTCCCTAAATGCAACCTGGCGCCTTCTGTGGTCTAGAAACATGGATTAAATATAGGAAGAGATCGATTAAATCCAGCCAGATTGCATCTGTGTGTGAGACATCTCTGTGGCCTAAATGAACTGAGTATCCTGAAGACCAGGAGCTTACTTGGCAGGACATACGAAGAATGTCTGTCGTGCGTGCGTTTATCTCCTGCGTCCCTCGCATACGCCCTATACGCCGTTCCCTCACAACACAGGCTACAGCTGTCCGTATCCATGCATTTATCTGCTCTAGGATTGACGATAGTAAGTCTTTGAAGGTTTAGGTTTCTCTTGCATCTCCCGTCTGTCCTGAAAGCTTCTACCCGGCTGACTAGAAGTATCCCCAAGAAGTATCACCATCTCTGCCTTCGTGTCCGATAAATTGCACTGGCATCCTATTCTGGAACGTATAGAATACAAAACCCTGGTCTTTGTGCGTAACTGTCTCACTGGATGTGCCCCACTTTATAGAAGGGAGCTTTCTGTTCTCATCTACTCCATCCCTGGCCCCAGATTGCTCCGGTTTGCGGCCCTGGGTGACTTGTTTGTCCCAGGTTGCGCCAGTGCACTCTCACAGGGCTATCCTAAGCCCGAATCCCTCTCATTTCCCTTGCCTTGCCTTGCCTTGCCTTGCCTTGCCTTCCCTTGCCTTGCCTTGCCTTGCCTTCCCTTCCCCTGCCTTCCCTTCCCTTCCCTTGCCTTGCCTTGCCTTGCCTTCCCATCCCTTCTCTTCCTTTCCCTTGCCTTGCCTTGCCTTGCCTTGCCTTGCCTTCCCTTCCACTAGCTCGTTTGAATTACACCCCTCCCGCCTTCCTTCCGCACGAGGGCTTTCCCTAATGTGCACAACGTGTGTCTCTATCTAGCGACCAGAATCTCGGTTCCGAGCGATGGTGGCGCCACCGAGCGACGGAGAGGCCCAATGCCGGCAAATCCGAGACCAGGCGTAAAAACCTCCGGATCGATTTTGATTTTGAGCGCCGCTTATGCGAAGCAAGAGACGCCGGTCGTGTCGCCTTAGTACTGCAGTGGAGCTAAACTGGGATTCAGAGTCAACGGTGAAGTTTGCGTCTGATTCAAAGATTCAATGCTGAAGATAACGTCAGATTCAAAGATTCAATGGTGAAGATAACATCAGGTTCAAAGATTTGATGGTGAAGATGACGTCAGGTTCAAAGATTTGATGGTGAAGGTAACTTCAGATTCAAAGATTCAATGGTGAAGATCACGTCAGATTCAAAGATTCAATGGTGAAGTTAGCGTCAGATATAAAACAGAATAAGTAGTTTCCATTCTTAAATTATTCCGTATCCGGATCTCACGAATTACTCAATGCAGCGCGACAGGAAAATATGGAAAACTTTCTATTATATTGCTACACTAAACTTCAGAAGAGGATAAAAACGCCATCTAAACATTGAAGTCAGCAACAGAATAGAATATCTTCCGCATCAAATTTTCAGTTCTGTTTCCTGAGCTTTCTTCCTTTGTGATAGAAAAGCAGAAAATGGCTTCGTGGTTTTGTCTACTGCTCGCCTCATTAGTGTCTTGTTTCAACACTGCAAGGTCCACACAACTGAAGCAAGGAATGTTAGTACTGATAAAAATGTATGTATATTACGATTACGAAGTAACTAAGTAAAAAGAAGCGCTATATAATTTTGCTATTACGATTAGGAAATAACTAAGAAAAAAAGTGCCGCTATATAATTTGTCCTACTACGATTACGAAGTAACTAAGTAAAAATAAAATTTGAGTAAATAAGATAAATTTAATTAAACAATTAAAACCCAAAAGATATACAAACGTATTAGTAAGATAGAGTTAAAAACAGAATCTGTCGCAGCAGCCAGACTTAATTCTCTTCCCAAAATCGATTCCTCGCATCTGATCTGACTTCTCCCGAACTGTTCTGATGACTTGACCCTTGGGGTCATGACCCCAATCGAGCGGTGACCTCGTCACGGCTGGGCGAGCGAATAACATGCATCAGTGAATCGCCGAATGGCAAGCGGTAAATCAGACACGCTTCACTGATTAATCGTTTAACAAATGCTCCGGCTGTCGCATAAAAGCCCCGCAGACTCAGGCTGGCTTTGCGCGAATAATAAGTGCTTTAAATAGAAAATAAATAATGATTAAGTAAATAGGTAAACAAATAAAGAAGTCTATAAATAGGAAATTAAGTAAATAAATAGGTAAATAAGTAAATAAATAAATAATTAATTAAAATTTTTTAAATATGTAAATGAATAAATAATATGTAAACAAATAAACAAATAAGTAAACAAGGAAATAAATAAGTAAATAAATAAATAAATAAGCAAACAAGTAAATTATTAAACTCAACCTCGGCATTCTCTAAAGGTAAAGGCGCCACATAAAGAGCTACATAATTTTAGCTCATATACAAATTAAAATCCAATACAATCTATCTACGAAATCTAATCAAATCTAATCTTCTTTTGCGTAATAAAAATTCAAATTAATCTAATCTGTTATCCCGAATAGTGCAATCTAATCTACAGTCAAATCATCTAATCCAAGCTAATCTAATCCAAACTAATCTAATCCAAGCTAATCTAATCCAAGCTAATCCAATCCAACCTAATCCAACCTAATCTAATCCAACCGAATCTAATCCAACCTAATCATATCCAACCTAATCTTATCCAACTGGCCAACGCAAGAGGTCTCAATCGATGGCAAGGAACTTTACGTACTTTACATACTTGATCTTTACATACCTTTACATACTTGATCTTTACACACTTGATCTTTACATATCTTTACATACTTGATCTTTACACAATTTCACATACTTGATCTTTACATACTTGATCTTTACACATCTTTACATACTCGATCTTTATATATCTTTCCATACTTCTAGATGATCTAATCCATTCTATTCTAATCCAATCCAAATCATTTAAACCTAATCAAATCCGGTGGCTTCTGTGACACCTTGTCATAAAAGGAATGATGCGCCAATGCTCAGTTACATCACTCTACTTTACATCATAGTAAATACCGTCGATAATGGTTTATTTGAAGGCCGAACGTGTGTGCGCAGAGCGAGGCGGAGTTGGTCACGGTCCAGCGACCATGCGTAAAGTCCTACTCCCGACTCGTCAAGGTCTGGAAACCGAACTGCAAGACGCATCACCGGCTTCACCAGCCACAGGGATGCACCGGTTACGAACGCAGGTCTGCTAATTAAATTAGTATTTGTTGTAATTAATGATGATGATGATGATGAAGATGATGATGATGATGAAGATGATGATCGTGATGATTACGATGATGATAAGGATGATGATAATGATGATGACGACGACGACGATGATGATGATGAGTTCTCTGCCCGAAAGCAGGTCCATTGGCCTTATGCCACCCGGGGATGAGATGAGTGAGGTCGTTTCCTGTTGCCTTTCTCACAGACAATTGTGGGTTAGCAACTTGCCCAAGGTCGCTACTCGGTGGCTTGAGGTAGATTCGAACCCGCGACCCTCCGGTTACGAGACACCGAACATACCACTACACCACCGCGTCCCACTATTGCGATCAGATATTTGTATAGCGCCGCTTCAAAAGAAACTAATCAGAGGCGCCCTCTGTTGACGCTGGCTTAAATAACGACAAAATGTTCATCAACAGGCAAAACTCTCGCTGAACTACACCAGTCTTGTCTAATCTAATCTAATCTACTGTTCAAATCTATTCTAACTTGTATAAATTATAAGCTAATGCTCCATCATTTACTCTGTTCTAATCCAGGCTTACTCCACTCTAATCTTATCTATTCTATTCTAACCTGTTCTAATCTACTCTAATCTTATCTAATGTAATTTATTCCATTCTACTCTAATCTTATCTGTTCTAATCTACTCTTATCTTATATGTTGTAATTTATTCTAAGCTGTTCTAATCTAATCCGATCAAATCTTACCTATTCTAATTTATTCTACTCTAATCTTCTGTTCTAATCTACTCTAATCTTATATGTTGTAATTTATTCTAACCTGTTCTAATCTAATCCGATCAAATCTTATCTATTCTAATTTATTCTACTCTAATCTTCTGTTCTAATCTACTCTAATCTTATATGTTGTAATTTATTCTAACCTGTTCTAATCTAATCCGATCAAATCTTATCTATTCTAATTTATTCTACTCTAATCTTCTGTTCTAATCAATTCTAAACTGCTCTACTCTGCTGTGATGTAAATCGTGTCTATAGGACGTACTACTACTCGGCCGTGGAGAAGGAGGTGGTCAACGAGACACGATTCGGATGCTGCGAAGGATGGATGCAACTGAACGGAGAGAAGGGATGCTTTCACAGTGAGCTCCATCGATCGATCGCTCCATCCATCAATCGGTTCCATATTCATATGTATCAGTCTAGTGGTAGTCAGTTATATGGCTGTGTCGTCTGATTGGCTCGGTTTATCTCTGTTCTCTTCCGTGTGTGCGTGTGCATGCGTGTGACTCTTTCTCTCTTTCTCTCTTTAGCTGTCTCTCACTCACTCACTCACTCACTCACTCACTCACTCACTCACTCACTCATTCACTCACTCACTCACTCACTCACTGTGTCTGTCTGTCTGTCTGTCTGTCTGTCTGTCTGTCTGTCTGGAATTGACCGAAAAAAGGGAGTGGAGATGGATGGAGATTTTACGCAGAAGAGGAGGGAGGCCGGTGCCACTGTTGACGTTCCGTAGAAGATCAATACTGTCGCATCCAATATCTGTCTCGCGCCGAAGAGCTGGAAGAGGCAAACGGAATGGAATGGAAGAGAAGCCAAGGGAAGAGAGGGAAAGAGAATCCACGGCAAGGCAGGGAAAGGCGAGGGAAGGTAAGGCAGGCAAAGCATGACAAGGCAGGGCAGGGTAAGGAAAGGGAATCCAAACGCAATGCAAGAAATGGGAAGAGGTGGAAGCCAAAAAAGAGAAAAGGGATGGCATGGGAAAAGGAATTATTATGTATTATTTCTGTATTTATTAGGCGCCACTATCTAATGACTTAGCATAAATCGATGACGCCGAGCAATTGAGTCAAGGACTTGCTCATGGTCCCTACACAGTAACCATCTCCGAGGAGGCTCGAACCTGTACTCTCACAGTTACAAGCCGAGCGTTCTATCCAATACGCTACCGTGCTGCACAGAAGAGGGAAAGGCAAGGTAAGGTAGGACAGAGTATATTAGAGTAAAGGAAGGGAGAGGAAGGGAGGACAGTGACCCGTTTCTGACCCGTCACTCCACCCTCTTGTTCTGCAGGGCAGGACTGTCCGCCGGGCACTTGCTACAACGGAGGGAAGTGCCTCGGTGGAAGTGCCAACTCTCCGACGTGCAGCTGCCCGCCAGGTTTCCAAGGCTCCAAGTGCCAATATGGTTAGAACAAACTCATCACTCCTTCAAGCATCAGCGATTGAATAAACAAGCGAACTACTGGATGAATATTGAATGAATGAATGATAGAATGAATGAATAAATAAATGACAGAATGAATGAATGAATAAATAAATAAATGATAGAATGAATGATAGAATGAATGAATTAATGATAGAATGAATTAATTAATGGAGGAACGAACGAATTCATGCATGAATAGAGCTGGGTTCGACCTGCGAT